>JADWQK010000249.1:0-39087 GCA_017933935.1 Sesamia nonagrioides
TACGTGGCCGCCACTCCAGAACCTTACCTTTACATCGGCTATCGGTTCTACAGGCAATGTGCCCTGCACTGCCATAAGTTTAGCGACTCGCAGAGCTATGTCGGTGACTTTGGTTCTTCTGCGGATCTCCTCATTTCTGTGATTCGATCACGCACAGAAACTCCTAACGCTCTCCATTGCCCTTTGTGAGCTCTGAGCCTTCGTATGAGGCCCATTGTGAGCGACCACGTTTCAGTTCCGTAAGTCATCACTGGCAACACACACTGGTCAAAGACTTTAGTCTTGAGACACTGAGGTATCTTGGACGACAAGAAGATGTAGCGTAGCTTCCCGAACGCTGCCCAACCGAGCTGGATTCACCGAGACACCTCTTTCTCGAAGTTGGACCTACCTAGTTGGACTGTTTGTCCCAAGTATACATACTCGTCAACAACTTCGAGTGCAGAGCAACCAACTACAAGTGGAGTGGGTGCGACATGAGAGTTCGACATGATCTTCGTCTTATCCATGTTCATTTTTAGACCCACTTGTTGGGAAGCTCTGCTGAGGTCATTGAGCATTTGCCCAAGTCTTCCAGGGTCTCAGCCATGACCACGATATCATCTGCGAAACGGAGATTAGTGATGTATAACTCGCCGTTGATGTTGATGCCAAGTCCTTTCCAGTCCAGGAGCTTGAAGACATCTTCCAACGCAGCAGTGAACAATTTAGGAGATATGACATCTCCTTGTCTCACTCCACGCTGCAGTTGGATCGGTTTCGAGTCCTGATCCTGGAGACGGACTGACATGGTGGCGTTTTTGTACAATCACTTTATCACCTCAATGTATCGATGGTCAATTTGGCACCGCTGGAGAGACTGTAGCACCGCCCAAGTCTCAATCGAATCGAAGGCCTTCTCATAGTCCACTAACGCCAGCATAGTGGTTTGTTATACTCCTCGGACTTCTGTATAACTTGCCGCAGCGTATGAATGTGGTCTATGGTGCTAAAGCCTTTTCGGAAGCCTGCTTGTTCGGGAGGCTGGAAGGCGTCGAACCTGCGAGCGAGACGATTCGTGATGACCCTAGAAATCATATCTAAGCGACAAAAGTTCGTAAATTGAGTTATATACACCATTCGAACCGCCAGATTTTTCTGCGTCGTTTGGTGTATAATTGTATATAACTCAATTTACGAATTTTTATCGCTTAGATATGATTGCCTTTCAAGCGTCGATATATTATCGCGTAATAATTATGTTAACCCTAAAATTTTGTTAATAGATTTCTAAATGTGAGGAATATTAAATTAAACTGATTACTTATTCTAATATTTCATTTTACCGTATATGTTCTTATTTCTTAAATTGCCTATGTAATAAACTATCATTACACCATATTTTTTTAATGTCAAAATGTATCAATACTCATATACATTGTGATAAATATACAATGTGCACTTGTTTCCGACTATTCACAAATCATACTTTATATAATTTAGAATAATATCTTCTAAAGGATCAAAAATGTTTAAGCGTTCACTAAGCTCGATATTTACGCGCGTGTGCGTCTAGCTGCTAGAACGATGCACACAAAGATAACATCGCAACGATTTTACCTAAACTGTAGCGAGAGAATTTTGTGCACGGACTCTTAAACAATTTTCAGCCTTTTCAAGATTCAACTTACATTCTATAGGAGTATCTATAGATCTACAATTAAACATTCCAAATTTATGTAACAACTGTTCTATATATTGTTCTTGATCTATTTTTACAGTATTTAATTTTCTGTCTACATGCACTCTCATACCCAAATAGCGTTTTACACAACCTAAGTATTTTACCTTAAATTCTGAGCTTAAAACACTTTTCAAATTATCAGTTTCCTCTTTACAGTTTGAAGAAATCAGAAAATCATCGCACTAACTTTTGTAAATAAACATGGTTCATTGATACTTATTTTAAAACCCAATTTACATAAACAATCTTTAACTCTCTTATACCACATTAAGGATGACTGTTTCAGCCCATATATTGCTTTCTTAGTTTTAAAACCTTTCCTTTATCAGTACATTCAAAACCTACAGGAAGATACATGCAAACATTCAAGTGTCCATTTAGAAATGCAGTAACTACATCGAGATGAGTAATGTCCATATCCCACTGTGTACTAAGAGCAAATAACATTCTTAGTGTTGAATGTTTTACTACAGGAGCAAATGTGTCCACAAAATCAATTCCACTGCGCTGTGAAAAACCTTTAGCCACAAGCCTTGCCCTATATCTCACTTTATCGTTTACATCAATTTTTTTATTAAGCACCCACTTGCACTGCACTATGGAGGTGTCACTTGGTATATCAATGAGCTCCCAAGCATCATTATACTCAAATGACTGCAACTCTTCACGCATGGCCAGCTTCCACTGTTCTGCTTCCGGTCCATTCAGCGCTTCTGAAAGGTCAATCTCCTCAGCACCTGGTAAGTTGTTTGATGTACACATGTTTGAATAACCAAAACGATTTGGTGGTCTTCTCTGTCTCTTATCTCGAACCACTTCACCAACTCCTAGACTTTGAAGTTCCATTGATGAAATATCATTTGAAGTAATGGAATCAGCTGAAGTATCCACATGAGTCTCATCTGGATCCATATAATCTGATGAATCAGAACTTGAACTAGACGGAGATTCATTTATGTTCATATCCCCCACTGAATCTCTGTCCTCTATACTATATTCTTGCACATTATGCTGTGTCTCAGTCTCTTCTCTTTGCGTTAAGTTCTGTTCATTCTTATGTATCCATATAGCATTTTCTTCTGGATTTTCAATTCCGTGCTTTTCTTCCATCACTATTATGTCTCTCTTTTCAGTGATAACATTCTTCTTTGGATCATAGACTCGATATCCCTTTACTGTATCAGAGTATCCAACCAATATAAATGGTTCAGCTTTTTTATCCCATTTCAATCTTCGTTCTTTGGGAACATGTACCATCACCGGACTTCCGAATAGACGTACATGGCTTAAGTCAGGCTTCCTTTGATACCACACTTCATAAGGTGTTTTGTTTAGTAAAGTTGATGTAACACAACTGTTTTTCAAATAAACTGCTGTATGAGCAACTTCTGCCCAAAATTTCTTTTGAAGTTTTGCCTCAAAAAGCAAACATCTGCCTTTTTCTATTATAGTTCTATTGGCTCTCTCACTGACACCGTTCTGCTCAGGAGCATATGCCGTAGTCCTTTGATGAATTATACCTTCATTTGCCAAAAAAATTTCCATTACACCATTACAGAATTCACCTCCATTGTCAGTTCGAAGTATCCTGATTTTTCTGTTTTGTTGGTTCTCAACCATAGCTTTAAAATCCTTAAATCTCTGGAAAACTTCATTTTTGTGTTTGAGAAAATAAATGAATGTCATCTTACTGTAGTCATCCACAAAAAGTAAGAAGAATCATGAACCACCAATCGACTTTGTCTCCATAGGCCCACACACATCTGCATGGACTAATTGTAATATCTCCTTGCTAGTATGTTCACTACGTGAAAATGGCAACCGTGTTTGTTTGCCTTCACAACAGGTTATACAATTCTCCTTCATTTTGTCACTAGGAGAAGAAAAATTCACTCCTTCTACAATTCCATTTCTCATTTTATTTAAATCACTACTATTGATGTGTGCTAGGCGCTTGTGCCATAACTCTGCACTTGCCAATGCTGGTGCTGCTAACATACAATATGTTGTTTTTAAATTCAACTTGTAAACACCATTTATCAAATATGCAGTGGCTACTACTGCCGCCGTAAGGAAAAAAGACGCATCTAACATCTTTTTTCCAAATTGAGTTACATGCATATTCTAAATCAGTAAAAGAAATGGCATACAAAAATATTTTTATATTTCGCATAAAAAAATGTTAGATGCGTCTTTTTCCTTATGACGGCAGACTACATCATTCTTCTTATTTCGAATGTAGCAATTATTACTTTCAAACACAACATTGTTGCCGTTTTTTATAAGCTCACTTACTGACAACAGGTTTGTTGACAATTTTAGGATACATAACACATTCTTGACAATAATGTCGTAGTTGAGATCTGAAGTTATTTTCACGTCCCCGGAGCACTTTACAGATACCTTTGTACTATCAGCTACCGTAATTTCTGACATAACTGGCATAAAATTAGCATTTTCTATCCAATTTTCATTCGATATCATATGCGCGCTCGCACCAGAGTCAATATACCACTCACTTTTATTATACTGTCCACTTAAGAATACCATACTAAACGCATTCGTTTGTTTATTTTTCTGTAATAACGGGCATTGATTTCTAAAGTGTCCGATTTCTTTACACTTGTAGCACACGACCCCCTTTTTCGATTCTCTTTTAGACGCCATTGACTTTTGTTGTTGGTGACGGCCATTTGCATTTGTAGTATCATGGCGCGTCTTCGAGAACTGTCTATTTGTTGCCGCGAATGCAGCGCCCCTGGTGTCTAAATCTAGAGAAACTTCCAAATCGATCAATTTCGATTTTATAGAATCTGTGGTAATCTGTATTCCAGAATGTTCGATTGCCATGATCATTGGAGAATACTTTTCTGGCAAACCTGCTAATAATAGCGATCCTATCCATTCATCTGTTATGGCGAACCCGGTTCCTTTTAATCTTTGTGCTGTCTCGACGACTTGTGTTACATAATTAGTCATTGAATCACAGTTTTCTTGCCTGATTGAAATTAAATGTCGCAGCAAAGAGATTCTTCTTGAGAAACCGGAGTCAGCAAACATGTTTTTTAGCTTTGTCCACAGCTCAAACGAGGTTTTCGTTTCCTTGATATGAACATACAGCCCTGAATCAATAGTCAGTATTAATTTTGCCTTAGTCCTTTCGTCGTCTGCAGTCTTTGTTTCTGCGCTGGGTTCCGGCGTCTTGATATACTTGATCATACCTTCCAGCACTAACAAATTCTCTGCCGCGAAACTCCACTCATCATAATTTTCCCTCCCTTTTAGTTTGGGAACACTTTGTATATAGTTTAAAGCCATTATCTACCGAAAGGTTCTGCGTTTTTCTTAAACTGTAATATTTTTATCACTTAAGAAAATCGAGATATTTGCCCATAACCTATTAAAACACGCTCTTTCGGTTAACGACTGACACTTTATTTCATATTAGAGTTGCCACTACAAACATCACAGATAAAACAAGAACAGCACTACTTACAGAAATATTTTGGTACATATATAATTTTAACAACTATTACAATACTATATAATACGGACTATAATATTCACAAATATTTACATTTACCGTGTTTAAATTATAATTAAAATAAAAACCCGAATAAAAACCCGGTAGGAGGGAATAAATAGGTTTTTTATTGGGTTTTAACCCAGTAATAGGGTTTAAACCCGGTTCTTTGCCCATCTCTAGTCACAATATATATATACAGTATGTTAACTAACAGAGGGCGTTCCCGTTAACCCGAAATAGTATAGCATCCATACATGCTAAATAAAATATTTCCATTCGAAAACAAAATGTTTTAAAATTTTTTCAATATGAAAAATTCAATAAAAATTTTAAATTGACATGTAAAAGAAACACACTGTACAGTCAGAAGCAAAAATATGTATACATTGCCAAGGCTCCAAAAATATGTAAACATCTTCGACTTTAAGACGAAGTGCTCAACTTGAAGAGCATAAAATTGTAGCCACCGGTTCACATCATAAATATGTATACGCTCATTGCTTCATTAAATTATGTCCACCACGAAAGGAACAATACTATGTATGCACGCTTCCATCAAAGCATGTATTCACGCGTTGGTTCATAAATTAATGAAGCAATGAGCGTATACATATTTATGATGTGAACCGGTGGCTACAATTTTATGTTCTTCAAACTGAGCACTTCGTCTTAAAGTCGAAGATGTTTACATATTTTGAACTTGCTAACATCATATTTTGCTCTGTTCCTGCAAACGAAAGAACGCTTGACGTCGCAATTTATTTATGAATGACGTGCCGCGTATGCTTAATGTGTGCCGCCCCGTCACAAATGTCCCCCCCCCCCGTCGTCCCCCGAATGTCCATCCCTAATTTTATTCGCTAGTAATCTCTCCGCTCACGCGCTGACCGGATGTGCTAATTTCGCATTGCAACGTCTTGCGTCATTCTTGTAAAAATGCCGCGTTATCAGTTTAGTGCTCAGGAGTATGTGAACATGGTGCTCATTTATGCTGAGTGTAATTTTAATGGTGCACGTGCTCTGAGGATGTATGCTGAGAGGTATCCTAATGCACATCAACCGCAAAATTCTCGTGTTATTGTGAGCGCTCTGGTGCGTATGCGTAACAATGATGGTCACCACAGTCTACCCTTTTTTTTTTTTTCCGGGGTGGAAATCCTCATAGGATGTCCGCCGCCCTAGGGTAGGCGACGGGGTCTGTCAGACTTTTACTGACTAAAACCACCCCGGTGTCTCTTCTGTCACGAGCGCGCGTAGGGCCGCGGGAGTCTAAATTCTTCCGCAGCCCCACACTCTCGTGCTGGCCCGGTCTGCCAGGGCCTCGTCTCCGGCACGGGGTAGTGGGGTGTTAAGCTACCCCGTGCATCGCCTCAGAGGCGCGCGCTGACACTCATGCGCGCCTCCGCCTCGGGGTCCATCGAATAGGGGGCGGGGACTTCCCCATGTCCCTCGCCCCTGGACCCATTCATGGGGGGCGGAAGAGGGCGTTATCCGCCCTTCTTCGGCGCCCAGTGCGTCTTCTGCGGCCCGGGAAGGGAGTTGAGATCTCCCTCTCCCGTTCCGCAGCTTCCTTCTGCGACATCACGTCCTCGCAGAAGGACACCACCGCGTCCCACGACTCTGCGCTGCCGGCCATCCTCCGCTCTACTGCCGGCAGCGTCAGGTCGCCTTCTACTTCATTTGTGAGGACACGGCGCTGCTCCTCCTAAGCTATACACTCGGAGAGCGTGTGCTGCGCCGTATCCTCCCCGCATTGGACGCAGTGGTGGCACCGAGCGTCCGGCTCCCTGCCTAGGCGACACAGGTACTTGCCGAAACAGCCGTGCCCCGACAGCACCTGAGTCACCCTGAACGACAGGGAGCCGTGGCTTCTCCCGAGCCAGTCGTCGAGTACTGGCCGGATCGCCTCGACGGTAGCGAGGCCGGCGGTAGGGCTCATAAGCCTCTGCCGCCAGTCCGCCACCAGGACCTGACGGAGCTCCCCTCGGCGCAGCTCGATCTGCCGCTGCGCCGGACTGGAGCCCCGTGTCCGCTCTCCCTCGCGCCATCGGTACAATGACGCGAGTACTTTCGCCTCTAGGTCCCAGGGCGGGGATCCGGCCAGAACGCAAGCCGCCTCGTAGGAAATCGTGCGATACCCGCGGACGACCCTGACGGCCATCGCCCTCTGCGGCTTGCGCAGAATGGCGAGTGTTCCGGCCGTCAGGTCCATCGCCCACACAGGGGCCCCATGCAGGGCCATGGACCGCACGATTCCCACGTATAACCGCCTACAGGCGGCGCTCGGGCCCCCCATGTTGGGAAGCAACGTTGACAGCGCGCCCGCTGCACCCATCAGCTTGGGCGCCAGCCGCCGGAAGTGGGGTCCGAATTCCCATCGGCTGTCGAGCACCAATCCCAGATACTTCATGGTGGACTCGACAGCTATCCGGGCTCCACTGACCACGATATGTGATCCCGGCGCCGGCGCACGCCGGGGGCCATGGAATACCATGGCCTCCGACTTGTCAAGGGCCACCTCCAGGCCCAGGCGCCGGATGGGGGTCACCACCTGTGACACCGCAGCCGTGGCTATCAACGTCGCTTCCCTGTGCGAGCTCCCCCGGGCAGTGACAAGCGTGTCGTCCGCATAACACGTCAAGTCGGCGCCCGACGGAAGCTCGCCTCTCAGCACCCAGTCGTAGCCGATGTTCCACAGGAGCAGTCCCAAGACCGATCCCTGTGGAACACCGCACGACATTTGGTGCCGACCGGCACCGTCACGTCCCCGATAGATGACGCATCTATCCTCCAGATAAGCCCCTACTATGCGGCGGAGGTAGGGAGGCACCCGATGGTATTTCAGGGCCTCCCTAATACAGCTCCAGGGTAGGGTGTTGAAAGCGTTGGAAATGTCTAAAGACACCGCCAACACCACCCCACCCCGGGATACCGTATCCTCCGCCAGGGCTCTCACGCGCATGATTGCGTCTATGGTGGAGCGCCCCCGACGAAAACCGAACTGGTTGTCGTCCAGGTTCGGCTCGTCTCCGCACAAGTGGCCGACGAGGCGATCTGCGATTATACGCTCAAAAAGTTTGCCCGCCTCGTCGAGCAGCACTATGGGCCGATACGCGGACGGCGAGTCCGCGGGGCGCCCCTCCTTCCTGGGCAGGACCAGCTTCCCCTCCTTCCACACACTGGGAAACTGACCCTGGCCGAAGCATGCCGTGAAGAGCCCCCTCAGCTGGGGCTCTAGCTCCTTCAGAGCCAGGACGAGAGCTCGGCCAGGAACTCCGTCGGGTCCGGGCGCTTTATTCTTGGCCCGGAGCCGCGACACGGCCGCTCCCGTCTCTGCTTGCGTCACCTCAGGGACATCGGTGCCCTCCTCTTCTGGAGAGTCTGTGGCTGAGGGTGAGACCATCGCCGGGGGAACATGTCCCGCCCGCTCAGGGAAGAGGGTGGATACCACCGCCTCTAGCAGCTGGGGTTGCATGCTTTGCACCAGTGGGGGCGCCCAGGGACGCAACTTGCCCCGTACCCAACGGTAGGGGCGCCCCCACGGGTCCCGATCTAGGGACCCCAGCAGCTCTTCCCTGGCCCGCGACTTAGAGTCGCCGATGGCCAGCCACAGAGTCTCCTGGGCCGCGCGGTACACCCCATACCGCGCGGCTTCCTCGACAGGATCCCGTCGACGTCGTCTCCGGTAGCGCGTGTACTGGCGGCGAGCCGCGACGCACTCGACGCGCAACCGCGCAAGGTGGTCGCTCCACCAGTACACGTTGCGCCTTGCGGACTGTTGGCGGACGCGGGGCATGGACGCGTCGCAGATCTGCGTCATCGCCCCGCGAAACCGCAGCGCCCCCGCTTCGACGTCGACGGGGCCGTCCGTCGCCGACTCCCAAATCCAGGACTGGACTATGGCAGCTTCCTCGAGGAGCTCCCTGTCGATGCGCTTAAGCGCCCAGCGCGGGCCGTCGTTAATCGGGGCTCTTGGATGGCGGCCGCTCGCGGTCTGGGCGGAGACGTCGAACCGGATATACCGGTGGTCCGACAGCGTCTCCACCTCCACGGCGACACGCCAATCATGGACACGGCTGGCGACAGAGGGGCTAGCGAAAGTAACGTCCACTATCGACCCGCCCCTCTGCCGCACGCACGTCACCACGGTCACCTGACTTAACACCTCTTGATTTCTTTTTTTGGGGTTGGGTCAAACAACTCGTTTATAAAAAAGAAAGCCACTCGCGGGAGGAGATGCAAATGCGAATTCGCACAGCATTCCGTATTATCAGGAACCGCATACGCGATGACCCGACTTTAATGCGACGAGTGCACCAAAATAACCGTCGGCGACTGCGACAATGTGTGGACAGAGGAGGTCAGCATATCGAGCAGTTTAAAATCTAGGTAAGTTTTAACATTAGGTATTTAAATGTTTCCTAACACCTAAAACATATCGAAAACATTAAAATAAAAAAAAATAACACTAAACGACTGTGCCACAAAATAAGTTCAGAAGTTCCTTCCTAAAACCCGTTCCACAAACGTGTTACTACTGTGACGTTACTCGATTGCTATGAATAAACGCAAGTAGGTACCTACTTAGGTATTACGAAGGTAACTACATAAAAAGTTTTTAAATCTCTATTATTGGAGAAAACATTCACTTCCTAATGTGTAATACGTCATTATCATTTTAATCTTAGCCTAAACTGTGTTTTAATAAATTAAAATTTCCTCAAACTTAACCGCAGGCTATTTATTAGCGGTACATTATTTTTAAGATTAAATTAATTTTGGTTTTTCATAACACTGTATGCTTGTCGTACCATATTCCACCCACCGCTCTGAATGGCTAGGTAAAACGAATTCGTGTAGGTACTTGTTCCGTGAGTGGACCTTCTGTACTCGTATCTGTTTATTATGTGGCCACGAGCGCGCGATATCGCCGGCGACGTATCCGATCCTCAGAACTCAGAAACGCAACCACACCACCGCGCCTTGCCTGCGCGCACCTTGGCTGACAATATCTGTTTAAATCTGTGTATTTTAATTGAAATGTTATTGATAGGAAGGCAAGTACCTACATGAATTTGTTTTTTTTTATTTACTATGTTTGCGATTGCCAATAGGTAAGTCCTCCACAGTCCAAGGTCAATGACGCGTTCCTTTGTCAGCGTTATTTGAGACGGGTTGTTAAGTGTTATTGTTAAAACTAAACATACCTACATAAATGTTTAATTTTAATGATAACAACACGACGATGTCTCTTTGTAATTCACTAAGCCGCCTTTATAAAAGACGCCGCCGCTCAAAATCACGCGCATTGCAAAGCGACGTTGCCAGTTTGGGCAATACAACGTTAGGTAGATACTATTCCGTGCTACTATTTTGATTTAAAACAGGAGGTTTCAAATTTATTTTCAATTATAATTTCTTTTTATTCGGATTATTTTATGCTTATTTTTCTATGCTGATATTTTTATTTTAATCTATTAATGATATATATTAACGAGTTTAAGGGAACGCCCTCTGTTATTTAACATGCTGTATATATATATCTACTATATATATATATATATATCGTCACATTTCTCTCATAGGTGTTACATGCAATGTACATAGATGTCATCGATGACTGGTATATGCTACACAACATTAATAATAGAATGAACATGACAGCCTCCGTGGCGTAGCGGTAGCGAACGCGGCCCGCTGCAAGGCGCGGGTTCGATCACACAGTGCAGAAATATTTGGCCGAATGAATATTTGCACTGGTCTGGTCGTGCCTCGGAAAGCACGTTAAGCCGTTGGTCCGGTTGCCATACGAACATCTAGTGGCAGTCGTTACGGGTTGTTGTAGCCCTCAAAAAATCAACAATTGGTCTAACTGCAATGCTTCGATGTCGCCTTCGGGTTGTGGAGGTCAGACGGCAGTCGCTTCACGGAAAATGTCGAAGTTTAGCCATATCGGCAGTTGGACTGGTAAAGCGGACCCCAGACTCCAAAGCTGAAAAGGCTTCGGATGCGACTGGGATTAACGCTGGGATGATGATGATGATTAATAATAGAATGAACAATTCAAGTAACTATATAAGATAACAATTTAAGTTAAGGGTAGCCACCCCAGAATTCTTGCTCTGCTATATATTAGTTCGGATTTAACTAAAAACAAAACTCCACCTTGTAGCAGAATTCTGGAGTGACGCCATCAATGGGCCACGTAATGTGAGAACTTATTCTACCCTACACTAGTGTCAACAAATACAAGACAAACAATTATTCATGACAATAACTAAATTTCTACTGGTATGACGACGAGACGTTTAATAGGACGCCGCATCACACCGCTCTTGGTTTTGACGTCGACGCCTCTTATGATACCATCTGCGCCTGGGTACGTGCGTTCGACTCTCCCCTTTGGCCATATGTTTCTTGGTAAGTTTGGATCCACTATGACAACCAACTCGTGATCGTATCGCCGCGTCCATGCGGCTCCCGCCGGTTTTGCAATGTGGGCAATACTTCGCGTACCCACCGTCGCCAAAACAAATCCGCTAGTCGTTGCGACGCTCTCCAATGCGAATGGCGTAGTTCATCTGGCCTCGTGATAATCCCTGGCAACGGGACTTTAGAAGGAGCTCCAAGCAGAAAGTGGTTAGGTGTCAAAGCTTCTTCGTCGTCAGGGTTAACCGATACATGGGTCAAGGGTCGGGAATTAACCGCGTGTTCTACCTCTGTCAAAAGTGTGTGCAGCACGTCTTCATACGGATGCCGATCAACAAGTGTAGCATTCAATGCGGCCTTTACTGTGCGTACCAATCTTTCCCAAGCTTCGCCCATGAACCGTGAACGGCGCTCCTGGCGGAATGTAGCGCCAGTCTATGTGACGTACCTCTGCTTCGTGTTGAAGTGATTCTACGGCGGCCTTACAGAGATCAGCATCTGCCCCATGGAAATTGGTGCCGTTATCACTCCAAATGACTTCAGGGCATCCACGACGAGCCATCAGACGTCTCAATGCGAGTATAGCCGCATCCGTTGACAGCGAGGCGGCGACTTCTACATGTACAGCACGCGTAGTGAGACATGTGAACAATGCCACGTAGCGCTTCTCATGATGTCTCGCTACTGTGACAGAGAGTGGCCCAAAGTAGTCTAGTCCTGTGTGCGTGAATGGACGTTGATGGTGTGCCAGTCGACAGGGTGGTAATTCACCTGTCAACGGCTCTGGTGGTACAGCTCGACGACGAAGCCTGCAGGGTTGACAAAGCTTGATAACTGCCCGGACGGATGGTCTCAAACGTAGAATCCAGTGGTGTTGTCGTACTTCATTCACGACGCATTCCACGCCGCTATGGTGTAACTTTCAATGGATCCAGTTTATATATAAGCGGCAGTAACGGTGGTTGCCGTCTAATACTGCTGGTGACTGTGTTTCGCGTGATATATCGACTGCACAACGCGCACGTATTCTCATTATCTTGTGTTCGTCGATTGCCAGGGATACCCGCTTCAACCGACTGTCAATCGGTACCGTTCTCCCGCCGGTGACGTGACGTAACCCATTTGCGAAACTTTCTTCCTGTATAGCGCGTGTCCAAAGGATCTCTGCCCGACTTGTGTACTGTGGGATATGTAGACCGTTGGAGTAACGCGGGGGTTGCGGCTCTGCTCTCTGGATCGCTTTCTCGTACCCTCCCGTTGCTTCTCCGTCCAGTTCGGGTCGTCAATGCTGATGTTTTTATTGCGTTTGCGGACAGCTGTTGGCGTATGAACTCGAAGTCGGTCGATAAATTGAAGAATGCGGGCCGTTATCTCTCCATGGTGATCCTTAGGGCGAAGATAGGGTCCGTGGTTCCGTACCCTGGACGGAACCCATATTGACACGTCGAGACAGCACACTCCTGCCGGATCCGGGAGTCTAAAATCCTCTCAAAGATCTTCATGGTGTGGGACATAACCTTTATATCGCGATAGTTGCCACACTCCTGTACCGAGCCCTTGCCTTTGAAGACTGGAGTAATAATACTCAGTCTCCATTGGCTCGGGATTTGCCGATCAGGAGCACGCGGTTCAAAAAGCAAGTTAACATGCCCACACCGCGAAGACCCATCGCCTTCCAGGCCTCAATGGGGACTCCATCAGCTCCGACAGCTTCCCGATTCGCCATGCGACGAAGAGCCTTGTGGACTTCTTCAGGCGTTATCGGGGACACTAATTCAAGGTTCGGAGGGAGTTCTGGTGTCTGCATCTCTTGGTGTTGCTTATTCAGCAGCTCGTGGAAGTACGTACTCTGTCTCTCCTTCACCGCGCGATCCTCGCAAAGCAGGTTGCCAGTAGGGTCTTCTACACAACGGCACTTGGTTATATCCAGTGCCGCTTTCACCCTAGAACGTGCCAACGTGTAAATGAGTTTCTGCCCCTCAGACGATTCCAACTTCTCGTAGAGCGGTTGCAAGTGGTCTCGTCTGGCTCCGGCTACAGCTCTTTTAGTGGCACGTTTGGCAACCTTGTATGCGTCGCGGTCTTCAGGAGATCCGGTCGTCTGCCACGTTTTGAAGAGAGCTTTTTTCACCCTTGTCTCCCTCTGGACTGTGTCGTTCCACCACCAGGTCTCCTTGTCACTTTTGCGACCGCCCTTAGACACGCCGAGCACCACCCGCCCCGCCCTAGCAATAGCTGCCTGGATTCTGTCCCAGTGATTTTGGACAGATTCTCCCTCGGTACCAGCGCACTTGTCGCCAATAACCGAAGCGAACTCCTGGTACTTATTTTCATCAAGCAGCCACCACCGGATCTGGTGTCGGCAGTGCTCAACACGTCTACGTTGGGCCTTAACGCAGAGATCCATGACAAGGAGACGGTGTTGTGCAGTAAGACTCTCACCGGGTATGACCTTGCAGTTGGCTACTTTGCCGATGTGGTGTCTCCTAGTTAGTAGGAAGTCGATCTGGGTAGCGCTTCGCCCGCTCCGGTAGGTAACAAGGTACTCCGGTTTCTTTTTGAAATAGGAGTTCACAATTGCCAGGTCAGCGGCCGCACACGTTCGGAGAATGTTGTCCCCTTCCGCGTTGCAGCTACGGTACCCAAAGCCACCGTGAACACGCTCAAACCCGTCACACTTCTCACCCACATGACCGTTCAAATCACCACCCAGAACGATTCCCTGGGATAACGGGATCCCGCGAAGCAATCCTTCGAGCTGGCTTCAGAACAACGTCCTTTCGGCGTCATCGCAACCGACCTGCGGAGCGTAGGCACTTATCAAGTGGCCATTATTACCCCATTGACAAGCACCCGCACCGACATTAGCCGATCACTGATGCGATTCACCTCCAAGACATCAACCTGGAGCTCGTTAGACAACACCACGGCGACTCCATTTCTTCCACTAGGTGCACCCGTGTAGATCAGCTTGTAGCCATTCCCAATAAGCCGGGATCTGCTGCCTTTCCACCGAGTCTCCTGCAGGAACGCCACGGCCACCCTCCGCCTGTGGAGAGTTTCGGCCAGTTCTCTTGCGCGTCCAGTTAGCGTGCCAACGTTTCACGAAGCGAAACGGAGTTTACTGGTTTGGGCTTGCTTCTTCAGCCGTGTCCGCCCCTGACACGGTAGCCCTAGCCCACAGGTCACAGGAGTCGGGTGGGGCTCCTGCGCGCCGGTTTGCGGCGGCGCCCTAACTGTAACTCGTACCTTTCTTTTAATCCTTGTCATGTTTGGCGAATTTTTGGCTTTTACGAGTGTGTTAGGATAACAAAGTGTCGGTTATTAAATAATATTAAAGCAGACATTATAGAAGGAAAATTATGTCTATATTTACTTATAACACTACACACTGGGCATATTTAGAATCATCAGCAATATAAAATACATAAGACCAGGCACAAAAGGATTATGTACCTATAACAAATATTAAGAATACTTAACTGGTAGTGTGCTCGGTCCGACGGCTCGATGAAGACTCCCTTCTAAGGGACGAGTCACCGTATTTATAGGAAATGCCACTCTCAGAGTAACATCGAGCCGTTTTTATAATTTTATAAAAGTTATTCTATCCTCGGAATCAACTAAACTAAAGCAATCCACAAAACAATACTTTTATGAGAATTATGACTCGTTATAGATATAACAAGTGCGACTGCCGTCTGACCACTCACCCCGAAAGGGAAGCCAGCGTCGGGGCTCCGTCCGTATGTCAGCAGGTGCACCGTCTGGCAGGTGGGGTTGACTTGAGTCCCAAAGATGGTGGTGTGACCCCAATGCACCCAATTTTCCAGCTAAATTTTTCTGTTTAAGTTTATTAGGCAGCTCTGAAAATAAAAATAAAACTAATAAGTAAAAATATACAAAAATATAAAAATAAAGGAAAAACGTAAATATAGACATAGAAATATAAATAAGCATAGGTATATTGTCTAAATCTAAAGGTACCGTAAAATGCTACAACATTGCCTGTATTTTGACCTTTTTATTCCATAAATTCTTCAGTTTAGAGAAAGTCATATGTGTTTTCAATCACTATTCAAAATTGTACGTTAAGCTATCAGGATACAGTCCATATTAGCCAAAAATCCTCCTCCTATTAATCACCATAAAATGCATTTAAAGCGTAGGCAAAGTTACGTTACAAACTACAACATTGCCTAGCTAGAAATATCATAGACTATTATGGACACAAACAGGACGATTAGGCGCCTATTTTGCTTATAATTTGTTTCTATTTTTGACTGTAACTAGTCTGTAATTGCAATAAATACATATTTTTAACAGTGGTAGGCAAAGTTGAACACTTTTCTAAACCTCTAATACAACTGTGCTTTTGACGTGACAACGTCTTATAAATTGGTTTACCGGGTGACACTTCAAGAAACTGCGTTACGCTCCCCGCTCACGTTATGCGTTCACAATGAGGCGGTAGGAGGCACGCGTCCCTTCCACTCGGGCATGGTTAGCCCGCCTAAGAGCGAGAGAGACAGACTTAGATAAAAGTGAAAGGCACCAAGTGCATAAAAAAAAGAAGAAACTTCTTCAGGCTACTAGGCAAACATGATGTGGAAGGATATGTTTGATTCTATAAGTTTGATGTTATTGACACTTAGTTTAAGTCAGAATTCTCGAAAACAGCTCGTCAGTTTGTCGAATGAATATTCACATTAAAATTATTTTACCACTCAAAGTCGTTGTCACGTAAAACTTTCGCCCGTATACCGACTTTACAGGCAACCCTCCGTTGGACAGCCTCCGTGGCGTAGCGGTAGCGGACGCGGCCGCTGCGCAAGGTGGCGCGGGTTCGATCCCGCACGGTGCAAATATTTGTATGCATGAATATGAATATTTGCACTGGTCTATAGTCGTGCCTCGGAAAGCACGTTAAGCCGTTGGTCCCGGTTGCCATATAAACATCTAGTGGCAGTCGTTAAAGGGTTGTTGGAGCCCTCAAAAGTGCAACAATTGGTCAGCTGTAATGCTTCGATGTCGCCTTCGAGTTGTGGAGGTCAGACGGCGGTCGCTTCACGGAAAATGTCGAAGTTTAGCCATTATCAGCAGTTAGACTGGTAAAGCGGACCTCAGACTCCAAAGCTGATAAAGCTTCGGATGCGACTGGGATAAACGCTGAGATGATGACCGACTTTACAGGCAACCAATTTTTTTTTTTTTATTTTTTGTAGCAATATCAACTGTTACACGAGACTTATAAATAATAAATAAATAAATCAGACTCAAAAATAACAAACTATGCTAGTGACGTTACGAGCTAGGTTAAAAAAAAAATAATAATAAAGGGTTTGAGTGGCAGCCCTAACCCTAGACAAAGGTGCGTATATATTTTCCGAAACCTGCTACAACTTTGCCGACCATGATTTAACCCTTCAAAATAACACACTACATGTGTTAGAAACCTCAAAAATTATCAGTGTTCCCCTTATATATTATGCATTGTATATTAATAAAAACCTTTCCCTTGAATCACTCTGTTAAAACAAACCCTATCAAAATCCGTTCCGTAGTTTTAAAGATGAATCAAACAAAGCGACATAGGGAAAGTAAAAGTGCCTTTGTTTTATAAAATGTAGTGATGATGTAGTGATGTATTGAAGAGTCTGAGTGGTAAAAGTGCTACCTACAGTGGAAGCGCTTAGTCCATCATTTATCACTAAGAGGACCTTCGGGCATATCTAGACCCAGCCTTAAGACCCCAAAGTCTTCCACTGTTGGACATATGCTTCTAAGCTTTACTAAAACGATCAATCCTGGGCTTCCTGCATCCAGCGTGTTCCTGACCCCTTTACCAGAAATACCACGTGTTTTGATTCAATACAATATGTTATGCTTTTACGTTTGGAAATCGCGGGACTGTCCATTTGGCTAAGGGCGGAAGCCAACATGTAGAGGCACTTCAGGATGGAACGAGGCACCAACCGACGATAATCCCTACAAGCACTATGCAGGTGTACCCAAGAGGCCAAGAACAACCTCCGGTTGGTACAGGACTATTAGAGAACATGTAAACAAAACATATTGGGCCGTGGGTTTGCGTATCTGTAGCGGATTGGTTCCCTAGAACTGTTGTTGTCTCCTACATGACCTGTGATGTGAGTCCTTCTTTTTCTCCTCAGCCCATAGAGGTCCACTGCTGGACAAAGGCCCCCCAGGCTTTCTTTCCCTTGGTGGTTGCCATAATCCCTACGCTTGGCAGGCGGGTTGGGGATCATGAATTATTGATATTCCACAAGAGCGCTGCTGCCCTTCTCTGGTGAGAGTTCCCTTAGTCGCCTCGTACGACACCCACGGGAGAATATTGGATGGCACTATTCTAAATCCGGTACCACACGGGACGTAATATAACGGGTGAAATACACAATCAATAATGTGTTATAATTTTAACATATTTACCTACATTTAGCGTTGTACTGTGCGTCTGCTGGAGTCAATGATGTGTTATAATCTTAACACACTTAACTACCTACATTTAGCGTTGTACCGCGCGTCTGCTGGGTTTTATAATAAACTTTAAAATAATAATAACAATAAACAAATTAAAATTGCAGTTGAGTTCTGACTAAAATTGCTTGCGAAATGAAAAAGAAATATGGAAAAGTAGGTACATTTAGAAGAAATGTAAAAAGTTGAAGGTAGAAGTTGAAATTATTTTAATTTTAAACTATAGTACAACACCTAAGTGTTTTGCTTCATTAATCAAAATAGGTACTAAACAAATATTTTTATGCAATTTATTTGATGAAAATCAAAATATGTACTATTTCATAAAATTTTCGATATATATGTGAATGAACAGCGCCATCTATGTCTTGCTAACAGCGCTAAGCGCTGACTTAAGGATTTATTTATATATTTAGCATTTACAGCATTGAGCCAAGTTCAGATATCCAAATTCAAAATTTTACTATAACAGGCGTCCAGTAAAAGGCTAAGCTACAAAACTAACCATAATAAGGCCTAGCCTTTGGAATCAACATCAAACTGAACAACCAGAGCATACTGATCACACTGTACCTGACGAAAAGAAACGTTGTTAAAGTTGGCCGAGTGCTACAATACCTTAGCCTAAAATTGTTGTTGTTTTTTTTTTATATTTTTGACATGTAAATTGTAACTTTCTCGCTTACACTTATAATGTTGTCCTTTTCATTTTTGTATAACGATACTTCCTGTTGATTGTTCTAGAATAATGTAATTAAAAATACTGGTTTGGCAACGTCGCATCCATTTCCGGTAAGGTTCGTGTATATTATAATGGTGACACCAGACGAGTTAAGATGTTTAGAGACGCCGACGAAGTAAAATAATTTTAATAGATACTAGCAGCGCCCCGCGGCTTCATCAACATAAATGTCGAGCCAAAGGGAATATCGGGATAAAAGTAAACTTTCGTCAACATCCGTTCTGTTTTACGTGAAAGAGAAATAAATATCCATCCAACATCACAAACCTGTGTATAATATTATCTACTAGCTGTACCCCGCAGGTTCGCCCGCTTAAGTTTCGATGTCGTGGACCTATCGCGTTAAAGATAATCCTGTCTGATTATAAACTACCTGTGTGCCAAATTTCATCAAAATTAGTCTAGCCGTTTCAGCAAGAATAAGTAAGAAACATTAAAACACACACACACCCTCATTAACTTTTCGCATTTATACGCAGTGTGATTATAGTATGAAGGTATTAGTACCTACCTAGGGTAAGATTAATTCAGCAGGTAATGACGTAACACACTATCAGTAACAATTGGTTTCATTTTGACATTATAACAACATTCATTGCGCTACTTACGTTCGTGAGCAGATATATTTTCTAATCTATGGAGCAATGGTTTAGCAATTTGCTTGAAAATGATTTAAATAGAGAATAATAGTGCGTTACGCAATTAGAGTACTCATAGCAAAAAAAAAAAAAATATATTTTGGAATATTTTAGTTTTTCGTCAAATCAAAACGTCTGGCAGTGGCTTTACATTGTTTTTCTTATAACCGTAGGTAAATCCACATACAATTTTTATATAACTGAAGGTAGTCGTAGGTACTAAGTCCCGTTTCTCCTTGCACTATGTTGCCACTCTTACATTTCCTTCGACGCGGCGTAGTGTGCAACGTTACCGAACCTTACTTCTTTTAAAGGTTTAATTTCGTATTAATTATTAGTGTTCAGTGATAATACAAAGCAGCAATTGGGTAAGAAACTAATTTAAATCTAAAAAACAATCGATAATTAAAATTTTTGTTCGAATTTCGAAACTAGTCTTGGTGACGCCATTTTTTCAAGATTTCTTTCCAATTTCACGCAGATTTTTTTAAAGAACGTGAAGCCTCTTCATCTGTATTGACGGACGTTTAATTATCATCATCGTCCTGTTATTGACTTAATTCATTTCCCCTTATTCATAAGCGTTACTTAAATTGAACTAGTAGTTAGCGATTATTTTATCCATACATTCTTGACCTTATAACGTCACTTAACTTTAATTATCGCCTAGGAATAAACACCACAGTGTTTAAGGGGTTTATTCATAAACGATGACTAAAGATAAGTGATGTGCAAAAGTCTAAAATTATCCGTTAAACAATCGTTAATCACTAGTTAACTTCAAACAACGTTTCTGAATAAAGTAATTTGTGTTTGGTGCGTCGTGTCTTGTTCTTCCATACTTTTCTATTAGTTCAGTAGTAATCTGTGTAAGTACTCACGTCCTTTATATTCATGTCATCTTTTACACGGTACATCCATCGTTTCTTTAGTATTTCGCTACTCATAGCCATCCATATTCCTACTCAAAACTCCGTTGGTGCGTTTTTATCTGGTTTTTAATTCATCATCATCATAATCATCTCAGCGTTAATCCCAGTCGCATCCGTAGCTTATCAGCCTTGGAGTCTGGGTTCCGCTTTACCAGTCTATTTTGCTAAACTTCGATATTTTCCGTGAAGCGACTGCCGTCTGACCTCCACAACCTGAAGGCGATATCTAAGCATTGCAGTTAGACCAATTGTTAGACTTTTGAGGGCTCCAACAGCCCGTAACGACTGCCACTAGATGTTTGTATGGCAACCGGCACCAACGGCTTAACGTGCTTTCCGAGGCACGACCAGACCAGTGTAAATATTCAATTCATGCATACAAATATTTGCACTGTGCGGGGATCGAAACCGCGCCTCCTTGCGCAACGGCCGCGTTCGCTACTATGTGCTTTTTGTCCCCGGAGCGTAGGACGCCGCGCTGCATACCCACGCTACGTCTTCATGTACTTACATAGGTACGCGGTCACTGCGCCGCCGCTCTAGAAGTTTTCGATAAGCCTTTTGTCTGGCGAGGTTTTAGTCAATGTTCAGTTAATCGTTATAAGGAACGTTTATTGGTATGCAGCCAGAGTTTATTATTATAAATTACATGAAACCTGTTCTGTTTTAAAGAAACAAATTCTAAACCGTACTATGTGCTGTGTGCTTTTTTTTGTCCCCGGAGCGTAGGACGCCGCGCTGCATACCCACGCTGCGTCTTCATGTACTTACATAGGTACGCGGTCACCGCTCTAGAAGTTTTCGATTAAAATTACCAAACCCTCGTGATTGAAATACCTCCAAAAGAAAATAACAAGGAAATATTAAAATTTCTGAAAAATGGCCGTATGTGGCGTCGTTCATTATTTTCAATAGAAGACCTACGATCTTAGAGCGGTGCACTTTTGCTGTAAATAATTTAATAAATCGAGTTCCTATATTGTACAATTATAACAAAAGAAAAACTAACTTTTTACTATATGGCGACCTAATGTGCACCGCCCATTGTAAACATTACAATTCAGAAACAGTAATTAACAGTAATTTAATTTGCCAGCGGCGGTGTTTCCGTCGGACTACACTTTGAGTGTCTTCAAGGCTAGAGTGAATAGGCTCTTAATAAACTAGTGCGCTTTACCATCAACGATTGCGTCACTGCTTACCATCAGGCAGGATTGCGGTCAAGCGCTAGTTTATAATATGTAAAAAAAAAACAATTATGAAGTGTCTCAATATAAATCTATTCTACAATTCTTTTGTTCTTTCAGAGCATGTCGTTTATCGAAGACTGCCGAGTTATACCGAACAATGCCGAGTCCAAATAATGAACACTCGTTCCGGATATCAACATGTACAGACAATATCTCTTGGGACCGAAGGTTGGGTTCCAAGGTATGATACAGCACTATCAAGTCTTTAAGAAAAAGTCGAGAATTCCAACTGGAACACAGCTGGCAACATATGCAGGTATTGAAGTTATTTTAAATGTTTATCATCGAGTGTAATCCATCCATACTAATATTATAAGTGCGAAAGTAACTCAGTCTGTCTGTCTGTCTGTTACGCTTTCCCGCTTAAACCTCTCAACCGATTTTGATGAAATTTGGCACAGACAATCTTTAGACCCTGAGAAAGAACATAGGCTACCTTTTATCCCGGAAAAATTAGATGTTTTCGAAGGAAATCTAAAAAGCGCGATATAACCGAACTCCACGCGGGCGAAGCCGCGGGCGGAAAGCTAGTAATTAAATAAAAAAAACTTTGCGTGGACTAGTTTTCGCTTTGTGTGCATTTATCGCTACCTACAAGGATCTATTCTCGCATGGCCAAATATGGAAGTAATGTGGCCATTTTGTTTTATTTTTACAAATTAAGTTTCATTATGCGAGCCGAACAAAAGATCGTTGTAGCACTGTGCAGGCAATAAACTTTTGATTTTGACAGTTCAACAACATTCACTGTGTTTAAAGTTAACTAAAATGGACACATGGGGTTTTGACAGGATAGCTAAGATGAATCTCACGCATATTTTTCATTGAACCTTTAAATTATTTATAGTGTCATTTACTAAATAAAAGCGCGTGATTTATGTAGTAAAAAGTGCATTCAGTGACTAATTCTTAAGAACATTGAAATATCGCAGCATAGTGGCCACATCATGGCTTTGTATCAAATCTCCTCGTAGTCTGCTAACGCGGTCGTTTTTCAACTGTCATTGGCGATATTCGCCATTATTTTAAAATATTTTAAAGAATTTCTTGTAATTTGTTACATCGTGTTATTGGCAAATTCAGTAGAATCTAACCACAGAGGCTAATGAAGAGTTGGAAGTAGTATTCATTCTAACAAAAGAAAGAAATAAAAGTTAATTATTATTCGCTAATTACTGATAAAGTTAGAGCTGCAAAACGCACCGCTTACGTCAAAACACAACTATGGAAAAATCTGCCCTGTTCTGTACTGCAGATTAGAATCTTATAAGCCCCGCACGATGATATTGCGACGGAACCTTGTCACAATAACAGCTTTGTGACGTCATCTGTCACACGAAAGGACAGCTAGCAAAAGAATGTTAAATGCAAAATTATAGTTTATTAATTTTGCATTTAACATTCTTTCGGGTTAAGTATTTATTTGTATTTTATAATTTTATTATACATACACATACCTACTCATCCATATTCTGACAAATAAACTTTCATTATTAAAAAATTCAAGGAAATAATTCTTGTAGACGTAAGAAAAATATACTTATTCGTATATCTTTCTTACATGTTTATTAACTTTTGCTAACTACATTTCTGTTAATTTGTTAGCGGGAATTAAACCAGAGTACCAAATAACACCAGGATAGTATGTAAAATTTTTTTTATATATAATTCAATATAATCTTACCCTATTTATTCAATTCCACTCATACAGTCTTCCGAATCAGAACGGCTTTCTGTGTCTGTCGTTTCCGATTCACTGTCGTCTGCCGTATTTATGATAAATAACCCGTCAGTTATTCGATCTTTTTTCCAATATTCCTCTTCAAGCCGTTTAACATGATTGACTTCCTTTCGCCAGTCATCTGGAGTTATTGACGCCAACGCCTCCAATGTCAGAGCTTCAATGCGACTTTCCAACTGCTCCACATTTTTTTCTGACACCCTCATCTCTACCAGGTTCCAGATGTACTCAATGGGGTTGAGGTCGCAGTTGTAGGGTGGTAATCTAACGACCTCATGGCCATTGGCAGCTAATAAATTGACAATTTTATAATTTTTCGGCGGTCTGTGCCGTTTAATTAATAATTACAGTTCAGGTTTTGTACTGTCGTTGGGAAAGTCGATGTTGTGAGCTTGTAGCCACTCAACCATCAACTGTTTTTTATTGTTCATACTTGGTGGCCTATTCTCTTCCCTTCTGTGATAAGGGGCGTTGTCCATCACAATTATGGAGTTGCGTGGTATGTTGGGTACTAATTTTTCTGTAAGCCACTTGGTGAAATTCTCAACATTCATTTGATCATGGTAATCGCCCGTTTTGGTGTCTGCTTTAAACATTAAAAGGGCATTGTCAACAAAACCGCTTTCACATCCCGCGTGAACTATTATCCATCGGCGGCCGGGGCTGTCGTTCCGTCTCACTCCGACATCGGTTGCTGTTTGCCAACATTTTTTTACCGTGTAGTGTGCGTGTATCCACGTTTCGTCGAGATAAATAACGGGTCTTTTGTTATTAGCAAGCGAGTCATTTTCTTTCATACGTCATAAATATCTAGCCCTCCACGCTTGAATTTGGGGTCTTTCAATTAGAGCCAGTCTTTTTTGGTAGCATCGTTTAAATTGGTAGCCTAAATCACATTTAATTATTTTTCTTAATGTAGTTTCACTATTGGTATAATTAAGTTCTAATTTTGAAGCCGCCAAGATTTTGCGCATTGTGGGTATTTCTCTCCTCACCGTATACATTGAATGTATAATATTTCTTAAAGCTGTTACGGAAAACCCGTCGAAATATTCCTTCTTTTGTCTTTTTCCTTTAGTAGGAGTTCTCATTTTGCTGCCACTGGCTGTTGCCGACTCATGCTCTCGTCGCAATTTAGTCACAGTATTTTTTTGCAACGCCTGTGGCACATGCCACACGCTCCGTGACTTTGGTTTAGCTGTTGCTTCGGTATTAAAATGTCCTCAGTAGTGTCCGAAGTACTTTTTAAAGCACGGTTTATACTTTCAAGAACTAACTTACAGTCCTCTTTTTCTTTAACAAAATAATTGTCCACTTTAATTATAATTTCACGAGCACGATTGTGAATTAATTTCTTACTCATTTTAACGAGTAACAGCTAACAAAACTAAACAAAAAAACTCAAGAACAACAATAAAACAGGATAACAAAAACAAAAAACTAACAAAAATATTCGATGTGCGTAAGTGGGTAAGCGCGGACTGAACTTGCGAACGGTACCGACGGTGCGAGTTCGACTACGTCACCAAGATGGCCGCCAATCGCAATATCATCGTGCGGGGCTAGTAGTATATGAATTATGAACCAATTATGTGTCGCAGGAAGCTATTATCACCTTGATTTCACTGACCTTAACTCCTATCCTAGGCACGGAAGGTACCCGAGTTGAATAAAGTAAATCCGAGATGTATTTATCCCAAGAACAAAAATAACGTTGTTGAAAAACGTGTACTCCGTTTCTCCCATACATTACAATCTAACGGCAAACGTAAGTTTGTGTGCGCACTATTGAGACCCATTTAAATGTATAAAATTAAAACATAGATCTAGATAGATAGAGATAGATCTGTTTTTTTTTTCTCAATTTTGTAATAGATTCTGTTTCGAAGAATGGTCCATTAAAGTATTTTTTTTTCGATTACCCTCTCAACAAACAAAAGGAAACAACTTCCTTTATATGATTGATTTTCTGTAAATAGGTTTTCAGTAAACAGTAAGTCAATTTCTTCTTTTTTTTAACTAGATGAGTTCAGCGTTTCCTATCTGACTACCCTGTCTGAGATAGTCTACTGAGGAGAGAACCACACAGGTCGAGCGGACCTGTCCAGTCAGTGCACGCATTTGTCACTCAAAACTTAAGGAGCTCAACAAGGAGGTACAGTATATCATTAAAAAACCCTATGCATATTAATTTTGAAATGTTATAATTAGCTTCCAAAACTGAACCCCATATTAAAAATTGAATGAGTTTGTTATTTATGGAAACAGAACCAAGGTACTTACATGAGCTACTCCATCAATTGTAACACATGTCATCATCATCATCTGACAACCTTCTCAAAACTATGTTGAGATTAGCTCCACTCTTACTGGATGCAGTTGAATACCAGGATTTTACATGTCGAGACTGTCTCATTCTAATACATGTAGTGAAAATCAAAATATTGTAGTATCACATAAAACAATATGGACACTTATGTAACATCAGAAGCTAGAAGCACGGTTCCTATTGATTGTTTACTATGGAGAAGAGCCAGCCAAAAAAACTATGGTTACCGTTTTATAAATAACATACTTTTACAATGTTTTAAAGTTACAGTAGGTGTTGTGCTCGACTGTCCAGTCACCAAGCCAAGGTAACTTTTTAAAAGTAAAATTACCAATTAATTATTTCTCTCACACCCATATGTGTGGGTAGTCGTGGTGGCCTAGTAGTTAAAACACCAGCCTCTCAAGTATGAGTGTGCGGGTTCGATTCCTGGTCAGTCCGTCTTAACATAAATAAAATAAAAGATCAAGGAAAACATCTTGAGGAACCTGGACTTGTAAGTCTGAAATCGCCAACCTGCATTGAGCAAGTGTTGTGATTACGCCGAATCCTTCTCTGTATGAGAGGAGACCATAATATTTTTATTAGAATATTTTATTGAATACTTTGCCCAACCTTCCCAGGAACCAGAAATACCAAGACTTCATAAACAGCAATAGCTCTTTTTACCACTACATACAACATTCAGTTATAAAATTAAGAATCTCTTTTCTAATTTTCAGGAACTTCACACTTCTGTCTTCAGCATCGGTTGCTGTCAAGCTCATCATTGGCCGCCTTCACTGCTGGCTTCGAGCACGCCACTAACAGATGGCAGCACTGTCACGTCACACATCAAGGGAAGTCTTATTATTGTACTTCAGACTTGTCTGACTCGGTGGCTGAAATTGGAACTAAAGAAATCACTGTAATAATTGACAGTGGTGTTGTTGCAGTTGTTCACAAACTAAAGTAATTTTAAGTTATGTGCATCTTTTTCTTTCCATTTCGTTAATAAAAGGATAGAAGATTACATTTTAGTTTAATCCTGTCAAATTAAGATACTCCATAGACATTTTTTTTTTTTGGTTCATTTCTTTCCGTTCGGGCGAATGGAAAAGGCAAAGGCATAGTACGCCATACAGCCAAGTCTTCAGTAATTTTTTTTCATTAAACAACTATCCTAACTTATCCTAATTTATCCTAACTTATCCTAACAGAACTTAACCTAAACTAACTCCTTTCGTTTTACGCGTTTGGACGATAAGGAGCGGTTTAGCGTAAAGACATGATGAGGCCACTATGCTACAATATTTCACTGTTCTTTTTGAATTATTCACTGAATGCACTTTTTACTACATAAATCACGCGTTTTTATTTAGTAAACGACACTATAAATAATTATAAAAGTCCAATGAAAAATGAGCGTGACACTCATCTTGACATTCCCGCCAAACCTCACTCCATAGACAGTTTAGACGCGATTATAAACATGGCGACTAAAAATACGTCAGTTTACGTCAGGAGCGCACTAATTTGACAGGTCTAAACTGACATTTTATCTTCTGCCCTTTTCATGAAATAGAAAGCCAGTATCCGTCATTTTGTATTCACTGACATCATTGCTGTGAGTGGGCCAGACGTGCCGAAGGTAGTACAATCTGTGCACGGTTATTTTATCTCTGGATGTATAGAACAGAATACTCTTTTATTAGATCCTTCATATACATTACAGAACATAAATATAATGTATGCAGATTTGACAAAGGGTGGCATAAGGCTAAGGCCGCACTACGGTTAAACCGCTGCGGTTTTTTCCCGCGACTGATTTTTTCGCTACAAAATGCTCGCGGGAAAAAACCGCAAGTGCGGCCGCTTGCATTAGTCTTCTAGGGATACAAATTCTTCTTCCTTCTTCCTCAGCCTATAGATGTCCACTGCTGGACAAAGGCCTCCCCCAAGGCTTTCCACGATGACCGGTCTTGTGCTGCCCGCATCCATCGGCTTCCCGCGACCTTCACCAGGTCATCGGTCCACCTTGTTGGGGGCCTCCCTACGCTGCGTCTTCCAGTACGTGGCCGCTACTCCAGAACCTTACTGCCCCATCGGCCATCGGTTCTACGAGCAATGTGCCCTGCCCACTGCCACTTAAGTTTAGTGACTCGCAGAGCTATGTCGGTGACTTTGGTTTTTCTGCGGATCTCCTCATTTCTGATTCGATCACGCAGAGAAACTCCGAGCATAGCTCTTTCCATTGCCCTTTGTGTGACTGAGCCTTCGTATGAGGCCCATTGTGAGCGACCACGTTTCAGTTCCGTAAGTCATCACTGGCAACAGACACTGGTCAAAGACTTTAGTTTTGAGACACTGTGGTATCTTGGACGACGAGAAGATGTAGCGTAGCTTCCCGAACGCTGCCCAGCCGAGCTGGATTCGACGAGACACCTCTTTCTCGAAGTTGACCTACCTAGTTGGACTGTTTGTCCCAGGTATATATACTCGTCAACAACTTCGAGTGCAGAGCAGCCAACTAGAATTGGAGTGGGTGCGACATGAGAGTTCGACATGATCGTCTTATCCATGTTTATCTTTAGACCCACTTGTTGGGAAGCTCTGCTGAGGTCACTGAGCATTTTTCCTAAGTCTTTCAGGGTCTCAGCCATGACCACGATATCATCTGCAAAACTGAGATTGGTGATATACCTACTCGCCGTTGATGTTGATGCCAAGTCCTTCCCAGTCCGGGAGCTTGAAGACATCCTCCAACGCAGCAGTGAATAATTTGGGAGATATGACATCTCCTTGTCTCACTCCACGCCGGAGTTGGATTGGTTTCGAGTCCTGATCCTGGAGACGGACTGACATGGTGGCGTTTTTGTACACTTTATCACCTCAATGTATCGATGGTCAATTTGGCACCGCTGGAGAGACTAGCACCGCCCAAGTCTCGATCGAATCGAAAGCCTTCTCATAGTCTACAAACACCAAGCATAGTGGTTTGTTATACTCCTCGGACTTCTGTATAACTTGCCGCAGCGTATGTACCTATGTGGTCTATGGTGCTAAAGCCTTTTCGGAAGCCTGCTTGTTCGGGAGGCTGGAAGTCGTCGAACCTGCGAGCGAGACGATTCGTGATGACCCTAGAAAACAGCTTGTAGACATGGCTCAGGAGGGATATCGGTCTGTAGTTTTCAGGAGGGTATTGTCACCTTTTTTGAAAAACAAAACCACCACGCTCCTGTGCCACGCCTTAGGCGTTTCGCCTTTAAGAATGACGGAATTAAATAGTTTCTGAAGCGCTTTAAGAACCGGTTTGCCACCCGCTTTCAGAAGGTCAGCCGTAATTCCATCATCTCCAGCCGCCTTATCGTTCTTGAGCTGTTTCAGGGCCATACCAATCTCGTACAGGCTGACGTCCGGGATATCGTCGGTGTAGTGTCGGGTTAGTCTGGCTCTAGGATCATTAGCCAGGCTTACAACAGGTGCGTGTGTTGATGTGTATAACTCTCCGTAGAATTTCTCCATCTCACCCAAAAGCTCTGGCTTGGAAGTGACGATCCTACCATCCCCAGTCTTCAGCTTCGCAAGTAGACTCTGTCCAACAGACAATTCTCGTGCGAACACTTTGGAGCCTTTATTCCGCTCGATAGCCTCTTTAATACAATTTGTATTAAATTGGCGTATATCGCGAGTCAGAGACTTTGAGATCTGTCTGTTAAGGCATCTGATGCGCGAAGCGTCATCAGGGGATTTTAAGATCACCTCCCGTCTTTCTTCCATTAGCCGGCGGGTGGGACCGGAGATCTTCTGTCTTTTTGAACGGAGGGTTTTGTAGAACTTAGACCCTTCCGTTTGGAGAGTTTCCACAAACCTGTTGTTGTAGTCGTCCACATCTACGCATTCACTGAGGCATTCGAAGCGGTTTTGTAGTTCGATCTGAAAGCTCTCGGGGTTTTGGAGTTGTGTTGACGCTGGACGGAGCGTAGACTTCATAAGTCGAGAGCGTTCGAGCCTAATGTTGAGGTTCAAGATGCTTCTAACAATACGGTGATCACTCCCGGTTTTTACCGCATGGATCACGGAGACATCGTTGAACACTTGCCTTCTCGTTGACATTATGAAGTCTATCTCGTTTTTGGTCTGACCATCGGGGCTGAGCCAGGTCCACTTGCGGTGCAATGGTTTCCTGAAAAAGAATTCATCGCAAAGAGTCCTTCCCTTTCCATGAAATCCATTAGCATCTGACCTCTGGGATTCCGATTTCCAACTCCAAATTGCCCCACTTTCGTCTCGTCCGCCTCTCGCATGCCCAGTTTTGCGTTAAAGTCCCCCATGACAACGGTGTAGTGGGTTTTGGAGGAATGTATTGCTCTACTGACGTCCTCATACATGGCCTCCACCTCATCGTCAGAGTGTTTAGACGTCGGGGCGTAGACCTGTATAACCTTTAACGAATATCGTTTTGTTATTCTCAGTACAAGGTACGCCACCAGAGTCGAAAGGCTCCCGACTTTAACCACGTTGTTCACGAGGGACTTGTGGACAATAAACCCGACACCACCCTGGGACAGCTGGTCGCCTTCCCGGAAATAGAGCAGGTTGCCAGACTTCAGGATTATCGAGTCCTCTCCCTCTCTTCGGACTTCAGATAACCCCACAATGTCCCAGCGCAACCGGCTCAGTTCTTCCTCCAGTTCGACAATCTTCTCATTATCTTATCACCGTAGTGTGCGCGTGTTAAATGTTGCCAGGGCCAAAGGTCGTCGTTTGTGATGGTAGCCGGACCTCTGCCGGAGATTCTTAGCACCCCTTGCTCCGCCGTAACCGAGTCCGCTACCGTAGACTTGAATAGCGGAGCCGGGGACTAGGGGCCTGGGCTGTATCGTGTGCATCATTGGGGGGGTTTGCCATAATCCCCACGCTTGGCAGGCGGGTTGGGGATCGCAGTGATTTGATATTACACAGGAGAAGCGCTGCTGCCCGCTTCCCTGGTGATTTCCCTTAGTCGCCTCTTACGACACCCACGGGAGGATATGGGTTGGTACAATTCTAGGCCCGGTACCACACGGGGCCATACAAATTCACGCGATTAAAAACCGCCACGGTTTAACCGTAGTGCGGCCTCAGCCTAATGGGCGGTCTTATCTCTTAGAATGATCTTTTACATACAACCTTTGGAGGGGATACCAAGGGGAAGGAGAGACAAATAGTGTGGGTACTACTATTGAGATTATACAATAAATACAAACAATACATAAAGAAAACCCCATCCGACCCATAAGGATAATAAAGGTTAGGTAAACACATGACCAAATAAAATATGATATTTTACATAATCGTTTTAGTAACAATACTAATGAATTTTGAAATAATCTTTTTTTTTTTCACGAATTAATTCCAACTTCCCCAAAAATTGGTAATTTTTAAAAAGGTGACTATACCATTTTTGACGGTATTATTTTGAGCAAATAGCGATGCGACTGCCTGCCCCCCTTCGCCCGCGCCTCGATTGCTTATGTGTATTAAGGTACCTCTTTTTGCGAAATAATATTTACTTTTTTTAAGTTTTGCTCGGCTTTGTAGGCATTAGTAGAATCAGTTATCGATACCTAACAATACCTTCACGGGTCGGCCAGGTTTTTCTTTACATATTGTATACATAAAGTATATCCATACTATTTTGTATGATAATCTTTATGTAACCCAACTTTATCTCTCTTCTCTATTTCTTTACAAATCAAATTTATTGTAACAGGAATAACGATACACTGATTTTGATAGATTTGCCAGTGGTAACAACCCAAAAGCTACCTTATAGTAATGAGTTTACAGTTCACTTTTGATTTAAAATAACTACAAAAGTACTGTAGAATGCTACGTTCTTTTGACACATGACTGTAATAAGCAACATGGTCTTCTTGTTTTGAGTACAATTTCACAAATGCCAACATCACCGCCCTGTCAACGTCATTCGTGCGCTATAAGATACTTTTACAAGGATATCATGGCGGCCGATTAAAAACCTATCTTTTTTAGAACTAGAATCAAATGTTTCATCATTGTACAAACCCCAGCTCATCAAGCTACCTGAAGCTCCAATTTTCCCAATCAACCTTAAACCTAATGCCTTAGTGATAAAGTTGAGAATCTAAAGTGTAGTAGCTTGCTGTGCTGGTGTCTATATTTTTTTTTTATAATATCTGGCAAGCAGAGGTCGTATTTTTAATCGACTGCCCGATTAAGGCGTGTTATCTTCAGATTCATGTACGGACGACAGAAGGTCTAGCTACCCGAAACTAGCAAGTATTTCGGATCAATCTTGAGCCTTAATACTAATGAGATAAAGTTCAAAATTTAATAAAGAAATCAAATTGATTGGTAGTAGCTTTCTAGCTTAGCTATCGTCTATACCTATCGGTTTCATTGCCTCGACCGAGTATAAGCATTTGTCTTTTTGCCATTTAGCATTTTAGGGCGGCTGTTTTATATTTTCAATCATATTTTATTCCTTTATTGTTATAATCTAATCTAGCCAAATGCAAGTCCGTAAACGTATCATTATAATTCGTTAATAACGTTACTAAATTGAGGAGTACAACTATGACTGAGCATGACAACTGAAGTGACTGATATTACGTGTAGTCGATTAATTAGGTCACGTGGTTATTTTGTTGTAACTATTGGAGTATACCTAGAACAAGACGAACTTACACACTGCTTGTAGCGGACTGTATGATGATTTTCTTACAATTGTGGCGTATTGAGTGTACCTCCAAACAATAAAACACTCGCTGACTTATTCACGCGATCCCTTTTTTTTTATATATACATATATTACTAGCTTTCCGCCCGCGGCTTCGCCCGCGTGGAGTTCGGTTTTATCACGCTTTTTAGATTTCTCAGTGTTTCTCTACTATATTATGCATTTATTATACATACAAACCTTCCTTAAGAATCACTCTATCTATTAAAAAAAACCGCGTCAAAATCCGTTGCGTAGTTTTAAAGATCTAAGCATACATACAGACATACAGCGAAAGCGACTTTGTTTTATACTATGTATTGATTGATAAACTAGCGCTTGACCGCAATCCTGCCTGATGGTAAGCAGTGACGCAATCGTTGATGGTAAAGCGCACTAGTTTATTAAGAGCCTACCTTGAAGACACTCAAATTGTAGTCCGACGGAAACACCGCCGCTGGCAAATTATTCCAGTCCCTCGATGTACGCGGTATAAAGGAGGAGGCGAAACGCTTCGTCCGGATCGTAGTGGTGTTAACAACGTAAGGGTGGAAACCAGCCGTACGACGGGTCGTCCGCTGGTGGAACAGAGATGGGGAAATTAAATCATGCAATTCCATCGCACACTCCCCGAAATGCATCCTATAGAACACCTAAAGGCTGGCTACTCTACGCCTGTGCTCTAGGCTTTGGAGACCAATTCGAGTTAGATCAGGGTCACCAATCAGCCTCTTTGCACGTCTCTCCACTGAATCCAAAGTGGCCAGGTGACACTTGGCAGCACCAGCCCAAATGTGGCTGCAGTACTCCACACAGGAACGGACCTGTGTCACTTGATATATCCGAGAAGAAAATTCGACTACAGTATCCATCTTTTTTTTTTTATTTATGAAATAGTATGTATCCACAATACACATACATGCACATGTAGCCTATTTATGTATTTTTTTAACTAGACTTTTTTATTGTTGTTTTCATTTTAACCAAAGCACCTACCATCTAATCTCTTCACCATCCATAGTTGACTGGTAGCGTGCCTAAGGCCTAAGAAATTTATAAAATATAACATAGAAATATGTTTTGTAAACGTTTATTAAGTGACTTTTAAACGCCGCAACTGTTTGGTTGAACAGTCTCTAATTACTATTTAACTTTAAGCAGCGTTTGTGAATAAAGAGGATGGCGTCGCGCACTGTTTTTGTATAATATTTATGGCTGATCAGAATGCCATAAGTACATGGTTTTAAGTTATATACAACTATTTAGGCAGCGCATGCAAACAATGCTGTTTTAAGAGGCATTTCTTTTGACTGGCGACAAAATTTGTAATAGCTCGGCTAAAATGCAAGATTTATTTTTAGCCTATCGCACTCATTTTATAAAACATTTTTAGAATGGATCAACAACTCCGGAGATTTTCCCTCTTTTTAATATTAGTAAAGATTAAATTCTAAGTGGCTACAAGTGACGCCCCTTTCGTTTACAAGTATCTTCGGTAAGCTGCTCGCTTACAATGTTAGACAAAATGGTAATTTCTATGGTATGTTCTCGAGCAGTTTAAAGTGCCTGTGGCGCCGTGTGGGCCCTCATTGCCTACGCAAAGCCACAGTCTCAGAGGAATCTTGTCTCTGGATTGATAACATTTTTATTCATTTAAAATTAAGTCGTTTGTTCTGGTTAGGCCAAGTATCAGCACCTTTTTGAACGTCACTTATACATAAGACATTCCCCCAAAACGCTCGACCTTCATCACTTCCTACTGCTTTCTCAGGGAAGAAGTGCCGGAACAAACTCCCAGGAACACAGTCGTCTAACGAGTTAAAACACACCTGACTTTATACAATACTATGCAATGCAAGTAAAGCAACTAACGTAACTAAGCACATGGCTTTAAATTATTTACCACGATGGGTATCATTGGCGTAATGCCACGGTTTCGGGGGTTCTATGTTTTATGGGGTTTGGTTTCTGCATTTTGTCTTTCCAGTGGACCATGGTTCTTGGGTCATTGCGGCCGTTGGTGTTTATTCCAACCAGCCCACCTCTTTCCAGAAGCCTATTAAGTCTCCTGGCTTGTTAAGAACATCTGTATAAGGCCTTTTCGTTCTATCGGTTCACTTCTAATCTGGGAAATGTTTGTTTAGCTAGCAGTGACCCATGATCGAGGAAGATGTCAACCTGGTGCTCACGGAGGAAGGTTGAGATCTCGAACTTCTGATCTCTAATGTCGTCGGCATTGAAGTGAGCCAGTTTGAGGGATCGGGGCTTGGTTCGTTGTTTGGCTCTATTATCCATTAATTGGATGCGATGGAGGAGAGGGCTTGCGTGATTTCAGCATACGCATTGTAAATGCTGATAACAGCTTGAAGGTTCACAGGATTTTCTCCAAAATCTTGCCCAGGTTGGAAAGTAGTCCAATGGGACGATACGACTTTGCGCGGGCATAGTCTGGACGCGCCGGCTTCCTGACCACCACGACAGACGCCTCCTTCCACGGTGCCGGGAAGCACGCGAGATCAAGGCATCGGTTCAGGATGGCCAGGAATAGGTCGAGTTCCTGGTTAATCGCCCTGTAACAAAAATCGCTAGTAAAACCATCCGGCCCCGGCGCCTTCTTCGGGTTGAAGCTGCGCAGAGCCCGGACCAACTCCCCCCTGGTGATCGGGGGTTCGTCGGTCTCTCCCGGGAAGCACGTGCTGACCAGATCCGCCCGACCTCTGATGACGGCGTGGACCTCAGAGTCAACGGACGCGTCAGTTTCGGCGAATAATGTTCTGGTCAGCAGCGCGACCGATTGATCTGGGCTCTGCACAACTCCACCCTCCATGAGTAGCTGGTCCTCGTGACGACCTGACGCCCTTCTCAGCACCCGATAGAATCCGTCCCATATATACTCTCTTTCTTTGTTGACTGCCCTCCGCTCGTAGAATAGAATTGAATAGAATACTCTTTATTATGTACACCATATAGATTACAGAACATAAATAAAAATATTTTACAAAGGGTGACACAATGGGCGGTCTTATCGCTAAGAGCGATCTTTTACAGACAACCTTTGGATGAAATTCTAAGGGGAAGGATAAAGAAATAATGTAGGTAGTCTACAGTGTACCATTTACATAGATTATACAATAAATATATACGTTAAGTGTATACTAGTTTAAATAATTTTATACATCTAATTAATAAATATTATACAAGAGCATATAAAATATAATAATATGTTTAAAGAGAGAGGAAGTGCTTTTTTATCATAGTTTTAAAAGTAAACAGTGTCTCGTACTCCGCCTTGGCACTCTGATAGTCGTCCACTACATACTGTCTGCGACGCGGCGCGGTACAGCGGATCCTGCGCCGCTTTGTGTTCACGTCGCGCCGCAGCCTTTCAAGCTCGTCGTCACCAAGGAAAGCCGCTCTTTGGTCGGGGCGGTCTGTGTGGGGGAATAGCCCTCCCACACGCTTCGGTCACGGACTCAATTAAATCCGCGTCCGCTCCCTCCAATTCGCCCTTGTTGCAGACGTTTGTGACTCGCTCCGGGGTAAGACCCCAGGCGGTCACCTCACTTCGCATTTCCTCGCTGAAACGACCCCAATCAGCCTTCCAGGTGTTAAAACGCCGACTCGTCCACCGGGTGTTGCCCCCGGAGGGCACTCTGAGACCCAGAACCACCAAGTCCAAGAAAGTCGCGTATCTGCGAAAGGTACGGCTCGATATCCTCCGTGCCCTCAAGGTACACCGAGACAGCCGCCACGGTCTAATCACCCGCCTTTAAAACGACAGCCACAATATTCTCGGGGATGATTAGAGGGTTCAAAAGAACCTCCAAGTCATCCCGGAACACCATGACTGCCGCCTTGACGGGTTTGGTCCTAGCAGACTACCTCTGTATCACCCTAACGCCACGGAAGCTACCAACCCGCCCCTCCGCGCCAACGTAAGGCTCCTGGACCAGGGCGACACCGAAACCACCCCCATGAGCGGATATTACCAACTCCTGAGTCGCCAGGCGGCCGCGCTGGAGGTTGGCCTGATAAACGATAAAGTACCTCTCACATACATTATCTACTGCGGGGCCCTCAGCAATAGCTTATGGAGGAGCGCGCGATACCGTCCCACTTCTGCCTTATCGGGCAGCCGCCATCGAATGCGTTGTGTCCCGTCGCTTGTTGTCCGGCCCGGTCGCAGTTCACACAGACTGGGGCCTTCCCGTCCACGCGGGAGGGGCACTTCGCACGGTCGTGCTCCCCCCCACAGTGGGCGCAAAGGTCCACCTTCTGCTTGCAAAATCTGCGGCCGTGGCCGTACTCCAGGCAACGGGAGCACTGCACCAACGGCGACTGGTCCTCGGCAGTCAGGCCCTGTATGTCAATGAACAGGGTCTCCACCTCAGTCAGCCTACGCCAAACCTGAGGGGAGACCTGCAGGACCACATGGGCCTGAAAGGAGTTCCGTTTGAGGATATAATGAGGGCATGATTCGGTCGGCAGGGGACAGGGCGAGTTCGCCTTTGGGACCCTCAACGTCTTGGCGTACGTTGCCGCCGGGAACTTGAGGGCCTCCACGGCCTTTCCGGCCTCCCTTACGGTTTCCTCGTATTCCTTCACCCTCTCCCCGACCTCCCTGACCCTCACACCGATCACGTCCACTTTCGTTCCCGTCTCTTCCATTCTCTTTCTTACCTCTTCCGTCATTCTTCCCGCACATTCCATCTTCTCAGTCATCCCATCTACTTTCTTACTGGTCCTCTCAACACTCGCCCTTACTTCCTTCATCTCTTCCAATAAGCCCTCTAATTTCTTAATATTGCCGCAGAGCGCCCTGCCCGGAGGACACTCGTCGAACCGGTCCATCACGTCGCCACTAATCATCTTCTTGATGGACTTGGTGTTGGTGACGAGTTCCCCCATCCTAGCCCCAATTTCGACACCCGGGTAGAGCCCATGCCCCGCACCCCCATGTCTATGGTGCCCACCCGAAATCGGTCGAGAGGGCACTTGGCTGCCTCGGCCAGGACCGCCTTTATTTCTTCCGGCGTGAGGGACTCGTCTAGCCCCCCTACGCGGATCTCCGCCATCTTAGTGGGCCGGGTTACCTCAGCCACCTCCCCGATCACCTCAGCCAATTTCTTGACCAAGGTGTCGGCCTGGGAGGTGGAGGTCTCTTTCGGGAGCTCCATGAGGACGGCCCCCGTCATCGACCTCCTGAGCTTACCTGAACCTACCCCGAGTTCGGCCAGGTTGATGGCCGCCCTCGCCCTCCTAATGGCGTCCACGTAGGTGGCGCCTTCCCTCACCGCCTCCGGCTTGAGGGACACGAGCACCGCGGGCCTCTTCGGCGCCCTGAGGAACTTCTTCGACGCCGCCGGTTTGGGCCTCTTTGGCTTCGGGCCTGGAGTGGGAGCAGGGGCAGCGGCGGCCTTCTTCTTCCCCTTACGGACCTCCGTGTGACCCACGACTCCCCCTCCAGCACCAGAGGTTGCACCTCCCTGGAGCCTCCGGCGACCTGCTCCCGCGCGCGTTTTGGCTCAGGGGCCTCTGCCCCTCCGCGCCTACTTGGTCCCTTCGGCCCGCCGGCCTTGACCGGCCTAGCCTTTTTAGGCATATTAGCCGGCGGCATAAGTGTCGCCAGCTCTGTCTCCCGCCTCTCCCCCACCGGGGGCTGGCTTGCTCGCCTGTCGGCCGCCAGGGAGGGGCGATGGGACTTTGCCGGCAGGAGTCGGCCGTTCTTCTTGAGGCCCTCCAGCTGCGCGTTGATGATCCCCCAAAAATGGATCATCAGCTCCCGCTGGAGGACCTCCATGCCCCGGGCAAAATCGTCCCGCGTTATGCCCTCGTAAAGAAGGGGCTGCGGAACCGGCTCCGGGGCCAGCTCCTGGGGCCGCTTCTTTGTAGAGCGAGGGCTTTCTCTTTCCGAGAAAGCCCTGCGCAAACCGGCCACCTCCTTCTGTAGGGCCGACAGCTGCCCCTGCAGGCGTTTGTTGTCGGCCCTCAACTTCCTCACCTCTTTGCTTTCTTTCCGGGAGGTCAGGGTCCTGACGGCTTCGAGCATTTTGCTCGATGCATCCCTGATCTCCCGGATGCATGTTCTTTGACTTCTTGAGGACACCCTCAATGGCCGCCGCCCCCTCCTCAGCCTTCGCCCGAAGGTCACTGGGTGCGGCCATTGAGGGGCCATCTCCTCCGCCTCGTTCCGCAGGATGGGATTCGTTCTCGGAGTCCGTTAGTGTAGACTCCGAGTCCGAAGGCCCATTCTTTAAAAATTTCCTGGCCTGGGAGAGCCCCACCGAATGATGGGACCCGCCCCTGCCAGCACCCTTCCTCAGGATCTTGGGAGCCGGTTTATCCGGATTTCCGGACCCAGCTCCCCACGTAACGACTGCCACTAGATGTTCGTATGGCAACCGGGACCATCGGCTTAACGTGCTTTCCGAGGCACGACCAGACCAGTGCAGATACTCATATTTATGCATACAAATATTTGCACTGTGCGGGGATCGAACCCGCGCTTCCTTGCGCAACGGCCGCGTTCGCTGCCGCTACGCCACGGAGGCTGTCGGC
>JADWQK010001742.1:0-31740 GCA_017933935.1 Sesamia nonagrioides
AAATGTCTGAACAATGGCGGCAGCATCTTTTTGATTCAAATTTATTCCGAATGCTCGATCAACGTTCGCTGCCCGCCCGCTGCCTGCAAGACTCGAGTGCGAGAAGTACACCGGTCGCTGCCCGCCACCGCCCCGCTGCCACGCCGTTGTTTTCGAGAACCGGTCTGTTTGATTTTACGCATATGATCCTGCCGCTCACTCGCCGCCGCCGCCGCCACCGCCGCCTCGCTGCCCGCAAGATTCGAGGCAGAGGCCTTACTGGGAAGGATAATTCCACAGGGACATCATGACCCTCAGTAATGAGGAGAACGACTTGAGGAGGAGGAAGATAATAAGTTTGTTTTATTTTAGTTGGTTGTTTACATGGCAAATAGTAGTATAATTGATGCGTCAGTACAACAGCAAAAATGTGAAAATATAAAAACAAAAAAGCTACCTAAATAAAAAAATACAGAGTGTCAAATAACTGTAATTTTGGAAGCGGTGACCGAAAAAACCGACTACCAAAAGAAAAAAAAAAAGAAAAAATATCCTATTATTTTCTATCACATTATTTGAATAATCTGCAAATAATTTGACACAATCATCATTGGTGTGAAATTCGTAATTTATTATCATATTATAGTTATTGATAACGAAAGATGTTTATTATCAAATCGATGTTATGGTCACCGCACGCGGTCCCATTCATGTTCGGCGGAGTGGGGACGGCGGGAACATCACAGGACCCCCGCGCGCCCGCGCCGCCCGCATGTTCACTACGCGGCCATATGCTAATACTACGATATTGATATGAATAATTGGTGTCTCTCATTTGCTGATTTTAGGGTGGACAAAAAATTGATTTTTTATTTTAAACTTGTTGATGACCTGGCCTCGAAGAACCAGGAGCTCTTGGGGTCTGGCTCTAGAGGCCAGGAATTTGTTGATGAGGAGCCAACAGCGGTGTGGACTTTTGCCGGCCTTCTGCGCCGGCGGTGTTGTTGATGACACGGGGGATAGCCTGCGGCCTAACCTAGCGTCCCTAGCCAACCTACAGGACCTATCTTTTCACTAGGTTTAATAAAATCACTGACCCTTTTTACAGTAATTTATTTGCAACCGAACTATCCTAACCTAACTATTTACATCACCACAACACAAAGTCTTAACACTAAACTATACACAAACGGAATACACAAGTTACTTTACAATTACTTACTATTTACACAATAATTAACAGAGCAAGATAAACTGAACTTAACGCAACAGTGTGGAAAGCTTTCATTCACGTAAGCCCGATAGAGTCTCACGACAGAACTGAACTAACCTCACGTCAGAACAAAACAGAACTTAACTCATAGCAGAACCAGACAGAACTGAGAGTGCCTCGCCGGCTGACCCGCTTATAAACTCAGCGGATTCGCGAGCACCTTACCAAATATAGTAAAAAACGGCTTACTAAACCGTAGCCAATGGCAACGCGTGAAAGCTTTCCTTACCTTATATGGCGACGTTCGGGAGGGTGCTGTACTCCCGCCCGCGCCCCTCTGCCCTCCCGGACAGATAAAGGTATCTACGTAGTGCGAGCTATACATATGACAAGGCGATGCTATAACGGGGCGACGAACTTTAGCAAAGTATAACAAAACTTATTAAATTCTAAGTTGACTTATATCTAACACTTTTGCTTTTAATAATAGCGCTAGGCACACGCACTTGTACACATCAACACTGCACATAAAGTCATTCGTCGTCCGTAACATTCTCCCCCCGGCGAAGACTCCCAGTCGCAGCCTCACTTCCAACCGGGAGGACGACGACCTTTCTCGTAGGCCGCCGGAAGACACCCCCACTCGTACGGATGTCTGCACTGCGCACCTCGCCGTCAGGCCCGGTGTAGATCCTCTCGACCACACCCCTAGGCCACACGTTCCGCGGCAGGGCTGCGTCGACCACGACGACCAGATCACCTTCTTGAAGCTGGCGTCGTCCCGCCGCAGAGTCTCCTCGGGGCACGAGAGTGGGTAGGTACTCTCGCACCCAGCGCCGCCAAAACTCGTCGGCCAGCGCTTGCGCCGCTCGCCAAGCGCGTCTGTCGCTCGGCTGGCATGGCCCCGTGACAGGAAGGCCCGATGATGACCCCAACAGGAAGTGGTTTGGGGTTAACGCCTCAGGATCGTTGATGTCTACTGACACGTGGGTGAGAGGCCGAGCGTTGATAGTGTGCTCAGCCTCAGTCAGTAGTGTGTGCAGTACCTCGTCGCGCGGATACTTCTCGTGTAGTACGGCGCCCAGTGCTGTTTTCACTGAGCGCACCAGTCGCTCCCACGCGCCGCCTTGGTTGGGCGCGCCAGGAGGGATGAATCGCCACTCGACCTGCCGCGAGAGGCAGAAGCTCTTCAATGCTCCCGCCCACTCTAGAGTCGCGGCTCGTAGCTCGGCGTCGGCACCCCGGAAGTTGGTGCCGTTGTCGCTGTAGATGACGCGCGGCCAGCCGCGCCGCGCCGCCATTCGCCGCAGCGCCATGATCGCGGAGTCGGTGGACAGGCTGGCCACCAGCTCCAGGTGGACTGCCCGCGTCGTGAGGCACGTGAATAGTGCGCCCCACCTCTTCTCGTGGCGCCGGCCGACGGTCACTAACATCGGCCCGAAGTAGTCAACACCTGTACTTGTAAAAGGTTTACAAAAAGGATTAATTCGGGCACTGGGTAGGTCACCCAGGCTAGGTATCAGTGGTTTACTCTTTCTTATTTTACACCACTGACAATTTCTTGCAACAAATTTTACCGACGGTCGCAAATGCAGTATCCAGTAAAACTGTCGGAGGTCATTGACCACGCGTTCATTGCCCGCATGAGCCGCGAGTTCATGATGCTTCCCAATAAGTTTTTGTATTACTGGATTTCGCCCATCTAAAATAATAGGGCACTTCATTTCTTCGGGCAGGTGCGCGGCTCCAATACGCCCGCGCGCCCTCAGCAGGCCATCCTTGCCTACAAATGAGTCGAGTCTGTACAATCGACTCGATTTCGGTATGTACTTGCCTTCTTGATGCATGTAATCAACTTGCCGCACCATCTCGGCGGTCCTTTCTTCGCAGTCAAAACTGTCTAAATAATCGTCCATATAGTGATTATTCTGTATGGCCTCCAAAGCCATAGGGTGAGACTCACCGTAGTTTAGAGCATTTTTATTCCGTACACTATGCGCTAGAAATGGCGAACTTGTTGCGCCAAATATCATAGACGTCATTTTGTACTTACGCGGATGGTTGCCGCGGTCATTGCTGTCTCCTGGGCTGCGGGCGACTCTGGTGCATCTAATTGTGGTTGGTTACTTACATAGTGAAGGAGTTTGTGATGTGGCCGGTCACAATTTTGTACACAGCATCCTTTCGCTTTACACTCATTGCGCCTATGAGTTTTCACTAAGCACTTGTAACACACACGATTGTCTTTCACTAATTTCCAACGTTCACTAGTGTTCATTTTTAAAAATTGTTCGCACTTGGGCAATTCGTGACCCTGTTTACATAATGTACACAGTTTTTCACTCGCGGTGACGTTAAAGCTCGCTCGTTTGGCGAGAGTTTTCGATCGTACATGACTCGAACTGTCATTACATTTTGTTTTACATTTTAACTGCATACAGTCCTTACGCGCGTTATCATCTTGCGTAGTGGGTTTAGAATATGCATGTTTTAGTCCGCGGTCCGCTTCGCGCGTCAGAAAGTCACTCAAGGTCACTATCTCCGGCACTTCAAAACAACCGAATTCTTCCGCGTAATCAGCCCACCGAGACTGTATATGCGGCCTAAGTTTATTTACAACTTCACGCACTAACATTGGATTATTTAGATAGTTACGTTGATCAATGTTTTGTAACACGCACACAATGTTTTGTAATTTCACTGCAAAACTATTTAACTCGACACTGGACGTTCCTGGGCGCGGTAATTTCTTAATGTCGTCGAGGGCGCGATCCACGATGACTTCTGGCCTTCCAAAGGACTGTTCCAGTGCCCTCATCACGATCTCAGGATCACTCGTGGTATGTAATAAGGCCGCTACACAATCGCGAGCCTCCCCCCGTAGACAATTACGAAGGCGTGCTATGTTTTCTATTGGTGAGAAGCTGTACAGTTGTGTGCTGTCTCTCATGGCTGATTTAAATGCAAGCCATTCTGATGGTGATCCGCTGAATACCGGTAGATCAATCACCTGTCGTGGCGGTGGCCGGTGGTGTCCCATACTTCTTATCGCCTCTGCTAGCTGTTCGATAGGTGAACTTTCCTGCTGCATTGGTGTCGGGGAACACTCACGTACGCGTAATAATCTATCAGCGACGTGTGCGCGCTCGCTACAGCGTGCGTCTCGTGCGGGCTCCGGGAGCGACTGACAGGAACGCGCGCGCGCCGGCCGGGACGGCGTCGCCGTCTCCGCGGGGCGCGCGGGGGTTGGCAGCGGCATCTGCGGCGCCCGCTCCGGCTGCGGCAGCGTCCGCCTCTGTGCGGAGTGCGCGGAGGGTGGCGGCGGCGCCTGCTCCGTGCTGGGAGCATATTGTTCACTTTTCGTAAGCCATGTATTGACCCTGTCCTCCACGGGGTCAATTGCGAGGGGTTCAACAGGGTCTCGTTGACTACCTTCTACTTCGATAGCCATGACCTTCAACTCAAGCTGCTTCTTTACAAACTCCTCTTCCATGCGGAGTTCTTGATGCAACATCTCCTGTTCCATCAAGAGTTTCTTGAGCTCTTGTTCTCTACGGAGTTCACGTCGTCGAATCTCCATAAGCCGCTCTTCGGCCTCGAGCTCTGCTTGGCGCACCCGTTGCGCCGTGCTGGCGGTCGACTTAACTGATGCTGGCGCCGATGGTGTCCTACGCAGCCCCCTACATGGACCGCGCGTACCACCTGGCGGGAGCTCTGCTTGGCGCACCTGTAGCGCCGTGCTGGCGGTCGACCTGACCGATACTGGCGCCGGTGGTGTCCTACGCAGCCCCGTACATGGACCGTGCGTACCACCTGGCGCGAGCTGTGTGAGTTCTGCTGGTGCTTGTTCTTTTCCTGTTGTCGTGATAGCACCTCGCCGATCATACCTGACAGTGGTAGCCGACGTGGTTTCTGCTGACCTTGGTGCCTCCTCGAGCTGACATCGCTCCTCCCCACACTGGCTGCGTGTGACGACCATCTTCGCTGATCTTGGATCGAAGGACCAGAAACTATTGGTGATCTGGCCTCTTCTCTGATCTTGGGTCGAAGGACCAGAAACTGTTGATGACCCGACCTCGAAGAACCAGGAGCTCTTGGGGTTCCGGCTCTAGAGGCCGGGATTTGTAGGTGGGGAGCCAACAGCGGTGTGGACTTTTGCCGGCCTTCTGCGCCGGCGGTGTTGTTGATGACACGGGGGATAGCCTGCGGCCTAACCTAGCGTCCCTAGCCAACCTACAGGACCTATCTTTTCACTAGGTTTAATAAAATCACTGACCCTTTTTACAGTAATTTATTTGCAACCGAACTATCCTAACCTAACTATTTACATCACCACAACACAAAGTCTTAACACTAAACTATACACAAACGGAATACACAAGTTACTTTACAATTACTTACTATTTACACAATAATTAACAGAGCAAGATAAACTGAACTTAACGCAACAGTGTGGAAAGCTTTCATTCACGTAAGCCCGATAGAGTCTCACGACAGAACTGAACTAACCTCACGTCAGAACAAAACAGAACTTAACTCATAGCAGAACCAGACAGAACTGAGAGTGCCTCGCCGGCTGACCCGCTTATAAACTCAGCGGATTCGCGAGCACCTTACCAAATATAGTAAAAAACGGCTTACTAAACCATAGCCAATGGCAACGCGTGAAAGCTTTCCTTACCTTATATGGCGACGTTCGGGAGGGTGCTGTACTCCCGCCCGTGCCCCTCTGCCCTCCCGGACAGATAAAGGTATCTACGTAGTGCGAGCTATACATATGACAAGGCGATGCTATAACGGGGCGACGAACTTTAGCAAAGTATAACAAAACTTATTAAATTCTAAGTTGACTTATATCTAACACTTTTGCTTTTAATAATAGCGCTAGGCACACGCACTTGTACACATCAACACTGCACATAAAGTCATTCGTCGTCCGTAACAAAACTAATAATGCAGATTTGTTCTGTTATTGATTCTGAGCCACCCATTTGTTTTTGCGCACTCGAAAAAAAGTTTCCCTGTATAAGCCTTCCTGGATTAATGGGCCATCCGACGCAAAAATATTTTTTTCAAATCGATCCAGTAGTTCCTGAGATTAGCGCGTTCAAACAAACAAACAAACTCTTCAACTTTATATATTAGTATAGATAGATAAGTTAATACTGGGTGACGAGTACTTTATAAAATCCTGTTCATCGCAAAAACGTTGTACCCGTCAAAATCTACAAGTTAAATGTGAAAAGTTAAATTAGTTTCGAAAAACGATTATTTTATCAGCTTCTTTAATTGCATCTTTCAAACTATTTCTACTCTAATTTGTAACATTCGAATTAGCAGCCAAAGTCATAAATAAGTCAAAAGTTTATTCCCTAATTTACATTAAACTATAGTCATGAATGGAAAGAATATTTAAAAAATACCTCTCTCCTGGAGTACAATCGAGCACAAGATTACATACAATTCATTAGTACAGTTAGGAGCAAAAGCGAAATAGCTCCACCAATAACAGCTGGGAATTTCGACCGTATCGACTAATTTCGAATTTTCTCTTTTTTTTCAGCTCCAAAAGTCCGTGTGAAATGCTTTGGGCGCGTGCCATTATTTGTATTGGTTTGAATAAAGGATATATCTCAATCAGGAGATTCAAATGAAGCCAAAACCTGAAGTGAAAGCTATTCATAAACCACATGTTTGATTAATAATATCAGCTATTCATAAACATTCACATGTTTGAATAATTCTTCTGCCGCTCAAGGTAAAAAGCGCAATGAATATTATTGAATTGAATGGCATTGTAATACAGCGGTTATACTCAATCATTACTCTGGTTTATTGTGTGTCATAATAGACCAGTGTGGTATTTGCACATTGCACATTTCTACCAAAATCATTGATTGCTGACGGATTTATGACAGGCGAATTAGAAATATTTTACAGATATTATTGATTCGATCGATAAAGCCACTGTTTACTTATTTATTTATACCTACGTAGAAAGAAATGTACAGAGGCGGGTTTATGAGGGGACTCTAGTGACGAGGAATTTGGAAAATAGGTACCGTAAAACGCTGCAACATTACCTCTCATACACAATTTTGCCTATTTAAAGAACTTATTAATATCTTTTAAAATATTGCATGTAGCAACATCTGCTTTTTAGTAGATAATTAAATCCTTACTTGGCAACTCGAAAAACCGGTCGCCATATTTGTTTTCATTGAAACCGCCAAATAGTGATCTGTCAAACGCAACAAGGGATGGCCGGCTTCGACGTTACGCGACAAACTTTTATAGTAAGTCCAAAATTATTATTAATTTTACTAAAATGTTGATGTTGATATGTCCTTCGTAAGCTTTTCTAAAATTCTAAATAATTGTTGAGTGTTAATTGTTACAAATAAAATAGTTATAAATGTTTAGGCAAAGTTATGACACTGAATTCCTACTAGTGTACATAACTTTGCCTGACCTAGGGTTGTCACAAAGTGGAACATAAAATTACGCACGAAATTACGAACTTTTATTTTGATCATATTTCTTATTTTGTGTAACTTGTAAACGCTTTAACTGAGTCAGATTTTGTAAATATTCACTTCAGAATTAAAGCGAATTAATTTCAACACAGTTACGACAGCTAAATAACTGCTGATATTACAATCTGGTTTTGTTTCTTTTAGATTCAGAATGGGAAATAGAAGAAAGCCTGGGTCTAGACGCTATAAATATTATGAAGATAGTCTTCTAAATGTTGCTGTAGAGCTTGTAAAAAATAAGAATTTGACAAGTTATCAGGCCGAAAAACAGTTCGGAATCCCCCGACGAACTATTGTTAATAAAGTTAAACTGCTTCACATGAAAAAAATTGGTAGTCCCATTCGATTAAGCGAAGAAGAAGAGAGTAAAATAGCGAATGCCTTAATACTTTGTGGAGAATATGGCTGCCCACAAAAAAAATATTTTTCTTTATAACCAACCGAAACAAATATTGGATGTTGATAAGACTGATGTTAAACATTTTGATCTCTTAATAAATATTAATGGAAAACTGATATTCTTTTATTCCATAAGTTTGTGACAACCCTATGCCATTTAAAATTATGTATGAAACTACAAGCAAAGTCGAATACAACATTGCCTAGCATCGTATCTAGTATTATATGCAAAAAGTGACTGCTTTAGGATTTTCATCCTTAAGTTTTACTCATAAAGTTTAACTTCACGCCCAAGAATTAGGTATTTATGTTGTTTAGACTGTCTAAATTCATGCAGGCAATGTTGCAGTTTATTGGCCCGACTTTGCCTATTAATAAAATTGATCATAATTAGAAAATGAATTAAATAAAACCATGTTCTAAGTACACTTTAGAAGCCCATTAAACTGAGCTTCATTACTAACTAGACAAAAAGCAAAATGTGTCGTAATGTTTTTAAATATAAACATAATGCTCCAAAACTAAGGCAAAGTTGCAGCGTTTTACGGTATTTGAAGAAACTATTGCCATCGCGGTGCTTCCAACCTCTCCCGCTAAAGTGCGAAAAGGACAGTTGCAGCTCAGGCTGATTTTACCTACAAAAATGTTGACCAAAAGACGTTTCGTATTCCGCTGTTTCCTTTTTCAAAACACGACAGATGTCAATTATTTTCATAACAAAATTTAGAGGAAAAGTATACCTATGCTTCTATTATTTTCTTTTTTGTCAAAAACCGCCGCCAGGGGCGCGAGCGGCAAGGGGATTTTTTTCTGGTGTTTAGTTTTGAATAAATCGTGATATCTCCTGAATGTAACTAATACCAATTATTCAAAAAGAAATCTGCTGCTACTAAAATTATCTTTGATTTGACGTAACTTATTTGGTTAAGGATTAATAATAAGGAACAAATAGTGGGCTCTGATTTCGACTGGCATTTTAATTAACTTTTGAAACATAAAAAAGTAGTCACAATGATGAAACTTTAGTAGGTAGACATATGGTGTCGCAGACTTCTTTGTAGGTATTTTAAAGATCTACAATACTGTGGTACATTATTTTGATCTATCTCATAGGGTTCAGCCAGCGGTTGCAATGTAAGCTCAAAAAATGGGTTTATTTTGCGACATGTGTTAGAAACCTCAATAATTAACAGTGTTCCTCTTATACAATATGTAAAGAAAACCCTGTCCGATCCGTGAAGGTATTGTTAGGTATCGGTAACTGATTCTACTAATGCCTACAAAGACGGGCTAAACTTAAAAAAAAATCCCCCTAAAAAACTTAATGCATGTGCGGTAGACAACACGTTAGGCATACATCCGCGGGTGACGGGGGGCAAGGCACGCGGCACGTGGTCGCATCGCTATTCGCTCCGTCACAAATGGTGTTGTCACTTTTTAAAAATTACCAAATTTTGGGGAAATTGGAATTAATTCGCGGGAAAAAAAGATTATTTCAAAATTCGCTAGTATTGTTACTATGATGATTATGTAAAATTTCATATGTGATTTGGTCATGTGTTTACCTAACCTTTATTATCCTTACGGGTCGGACAGGGTTTTCTTAACATATTGTATATTATGCATGTTATATACATAAAAACCACCCTCTTGAATCATCTATCTATTTAAAAAAGCCCTATCAAAATCTAGATTGAATCATACAAAGCGACATAGGGAAAGTAAAAGTGACTTTGTTTTAAAATACGTAGTGAAGTTTCGGAAAAAGTCAAACGCACGTATAATCACTGTGTAAAATTTTAGAAAAAAAGGGTTTAAAATCATTATCCACGAAGAAAACAGCGGAATACGTTTGTATAGAGAAAGGACCACTAGAGTTCCCTCTTAAGACCTTAAGTCAGCCACGTGTGGTGGAGAGATTAGATGGCAGGTGCTTTAGTTGAAAACAATTATAAGGAAAAATAATCTCTTGATAATATTTAAACAAATAATTAAATAACCTATATACACATAAATACTATTATCAAAATATATACTTATAATATATACAAAAATTAGGTCGAGGTCTCCTCTCATACAGAGAAGGATGGAACGTAATCACTTACTACGACTTAAAGTCCAGGTTTCCTCAAGATGTTTTCCTTCACCTTCAGTCATTGGTGTCCAAGATATACTTAGAAAGTACATATAAGTTTAGAAAAGTTACATTGGTACTTGCCTGACCTGGAATCGAACCCGCGCACTCATACTTGAGAATCTGGTGTTTCAACCACTAAGCCACCACGACGTATTTGTATGAGAGGAGATCTGTGCCCAACAGTAGGACAATAAAAAAAAGGTTGATGATGATGATATATACAAAATTAAAACTTGAGCGAGGGGTGTTGATATGATCCTACCCCAATTATTTAAAAAATAACTTTAGCCATCCTGATATCAGGACGAAGTGGATTCTACAGAAGAATGAACTGAACATGAAATGAAGAATGAATACAGTCAGACGTACGTGAAGGACAGAGAAAGAGAAGATTGTTAGAAGAACGCAGATTCTTAGTGTGTGAAGAACACAAATATTGGAAGTCAGTCATAAGATAAAAAGGAGGAGTGGGTGAGTTAAGAAGGGAGAAAAGCGTGGTCAAGTCGCGCAAATTTCTTCTCTTGCGAATGGACTTCCATTTCAGTTCAGACCTGTAGCTGGACACATGTTTGTCATCATTCTTTTGTTTTTTTTTTGGGGGCAATGCAACATGCCTTTTGCTTCCATCATATTCTTATACTAGCTGCGCCACGCGGTTTACCCGCATAGGTTTCGATATGCTCCACTCCTATTGGTCGCAGCGTGATGGTATCTTTTGATTAGTGAAAAACATTAGACAGCGCCATATAGTTTTAAAATATTGATATTTGAAAATGTTTTATAAGATTTGGTATAGAAATAAACATATAACTTCTGTTTCATTTCAGACATTAAATAAAACTTTACACAGTAATAGTATATTATATTTCACAAACAACAGACTCTTGTCCACCAAATATGGAACTGCTTCTTCCAATTGACGTCACAGTACAAAGTCCCGTTTGCAGACATCATCATCGTAAACATTTCAAATACGTTTATCAATAACTTACTATAAGCTTACTAGCAGCCGCCAGCGACTTCTAGTTATGCTCCGCTCCTATTGATCGTAGCGTGATGTTATATAGCCTAAAGCCTTCCTGGATAAAGGGGCTATCCAAGGCAAAAAGAATTTTTTAAATGGGACCAGTAATTCCTGAGATTAGCGCGTTCAAACAGAGAAACAAACATACAAACAAACTCTTCAGCTTTATACAGATTAGTTATCATTTCAATAAAATTTCTTCTAACCATATCATCTTCCACACAGTTCACCTTCAGTTTCTTTAGTCTTTCCCTACTTTTAGGAAATATTAAAACCCCCTCTTACGTTACCATCAACGAAGACAAATCAAATTATTTACTCTATCTATGTCAGTCTATAAATTTTGGTTCTAACTTAATAGCCAAGAAATCCTGCCAGCTTCTCAAATCAGTTTGCACACCAGTCACTTTAGCCCGAAGCCTGTGTTTTGATAACAAGATCAACTGGTTTAGACTGACCATTCTGCTCGGTACTCCAACCCTAACAAGTTTTACGAGAATTCTCTTTGGCCAAGCCACAAACCAATTTGCTCAGCAATCGAATTTTGTACAGAAGAATCTTTGCGACCAATTAAGGAGTGTGAATCAAAGTTTAAACAGATTTGAAACTTACTATATTACGTTAGGAGTTATTTGGAAAAGTAAGTTTTATGACGAGGGACAAAACGCTTTAGAAACACATAATCTTTTGACCTTAGAGGTCGGATCAATTCTGATGAACTAATTGATCAGAAATTGATTGACATGAATGATGTAATCAAATATTTGTAACAATAGCTTGAAAATTTAAAAGAGTGTCCATGGAATTTTTTGCCCGTTCTTCTCCATAGGTACCTACTCTTTGGAATGGGCGACTAGCTTCATCTTATTGACTGACCGACCTTCTGACAATTCAAGTGCCTGTAACTGGTTTATTTGAAATAAATGATTTGATTTGATCAGAAGGCTGATTCTCGTAATTAAAAACGATCAAATTCTAGTCGAAATCTGATCAAAGCCACTATGAATATCATATTTAACAGATTGATACTGAATCAGACTTACTTTAGGTCAGGCGTTCTTGAAAATACGAGAATCCGCCTTCTGATTGAACGTTAATGAAGCAAAAGAAATTATCAAAGGAACGTAGGTAGCTAGTGGCGTACTGTAGTTTCTGCCCCAAGGGAAAAAGTTTGCGTTCATAATTGTGTGAATGAATAAACGTCGTTCAACTAAACATCGCCGTGAAACATATCGAATACGCGATGTATTCGATATGTTTCACGGCGATGTTTGATTTCACATACGGCATGTTCAGTCGGCCTAGAAAAAAACTTTGATTATTATTAAATACTAGCTTTCCGCCCGCAGCTTCGCCCGTGTGGAGTTCGGTTATATCCCGCTTTTTAGATTTCCCTCGTGAATATTAAATTTTTCCGGGATAAAAGGAAGCTTATGTTCTTTCTCAGGGTCTAAAGATTGTCTGTGCCAAATTTCATCAAAATCGGTTGAGAGGTTTAAGCGGGAAAGCGTAACAGACAGAGAGACAGACAGACAGACCGACAGACAGACAGACAGAGTTACTTTCGCATTTATAATATTAGTATGGATTCTTCTTTATCTTTTTGAAAAAAGTTAACCATCTTTAATGACAAATTTTATTTTCATATATTTTTATTCCATTAGACATTAAAATGAAAATAACTGTTCAAAAAGATGTCTTGCGCCCGCTTTGTAGGACAGCCCCATTTTACTTCAGGAAAATCACTGTCCTTCCCTATGTTATCTGGAAGAGATCGCTGGAAGCGATAAGGCTTCCTATTGTATATTTTTGTACGTGTGATGTATTGTATTTTATATTTCTGGTGTATTTTTGTGGATAAGGAATCCGTTTTTGTTTACAAATATTCGTTCATCGCATCAAGTTATCGTTCGTTGATCGCATCTATATATACGTTAATACGTATCTTTGTTGGGTTATAGAAATCAATTAAAAGTTATTTATTTATTTATTATTTCGCCCATGAATTGTACAGAGGTGGACTTAATGCCTTAGGTATTCTCAACCAGTCAACCAAAGGTGGTGAAGAGATTAGATGACAGCTGGTGCTTTAGTTGAAAAAATTATAAAGAAAAAAGAAGCTCCTATTTAAATTAATACTTAAATCTATACTAATATACAACGTGTAACAAAAAGGGTATATACCTACATACCAAAGGCATGGCATCTTTAGATGATATCAAACGATATCGGAAGGGTTTCAACTCAAATAAAATACTCAAAAAATTGGTACCAAATTTTCGGTTTCGTGTGTTTCTTAAAATCAAATCATAACAAACGTGGCAGCACACTACATACGTTAATAACTACTCGTTACCCGTCACGTTACTTGCCAAAATCCGATAAATGTCTTCAATATCTCTGTGCGACTAGTATGATAGTAGCCTATCACTAGGCGGTGTTTTTCCTCATAACTTCCTAACATAAAGAGATAGAATTAAAAAACCCTTCCAATATCATTTGATATCATGTAATGATGCCATGCATTTCTTATGTATATACCATTTATGTTACACGTTGTATAAAGCTGAAGAGTTTGTTTGTTTGTTTGTTTGTGCGCGCTAATCTCGGGAACTACTGGTCCGATTTGGAAAAATCTTTTTGCGCTGGATAGCCCATTAATCCAGGAAGGCTTTAGGCTATATAACATCACGCTACGACCAATAGGAGCGGAGCATAACTAAACCACGCGAACGAAGTCGCTGGCGGCTGCTAGTAAGCTATATATACATACATACTATTACTATTTGTTCAGCTATTGATAAACGTATTTGAAATATTTGCGATGATGATGTCTGCAAACGGGACTTTGTACTGTGACGTCAATTGGAAGAAGCAGTTCCATATTTGGTGGACAAGAGTCTGTTGTTTGTGAAAAATAATATACTATTACTGTGTAAAGTTTTATTTAATGTCTGAAATGAAACATAAGTTACCAAACACAAAACAAACAACAAACAATCTTATAAAACATTTTCAAATATCAATATTTTAAAACATTAGACAGCGCCTTAGAGCGCTGTCTAATATTTTCACTAATCAAAAGATCGTTATTATGTTGGTCAAATACTTCATTATTGTATATTAATAATAAATAAGAAAGTATTTAAAATAGATTTCGTATTCTCAAATAAATAATAATATAAAAAAAAATAATAATAATAATATCAAGGTATGCAGAACATAATGCTGGTTCATTGTTGAGTGCGAACATTACAATCGAGTCAAAACATATAAGTTACAATAAATTTCCTAAGAAACTGACGTATGTCCTAAATATTTATATCTTCGTCTTCGTGTAGCTGGAACGACTATATATACTTATAGATTTGGTCATTCATACAGTCCATAGTCAAATAGGAAACGCCGATTTCATTTAGTTTTAAAATATAATTTACATGTAAAAGTGTTTTTGGAAACTTTTCAAAGAGCTAATTTTTGCAACACCTAAAAAAATCTTTACATTAAATCTTTATAGGCGGAACAATTTAATTTTTTTGAGTATTTTCAGTCTAATAACTCTTACGTTATTAACACTCCAGACGAACCGTTTTACCGCGCCTTTTATACCGCGTATGTATATTGAAGTATTTAAACAATTTCTCTGTTTTTCTTTCAATTTAAGTTTCTTCAAGGCTAGGGTAAATAGGTTCTTAATAAACTAGTTTGCTTTATCATCAACAACTGCATCTGTGCTTACCATCAGGTGGGATCGCGGTTAAGCACTAATTTATAACATAACAAAAAAGTTAACAATTTTTCGGGCTGTCTCAGTTACCTTGATTCCTCTGTGGATCTCTACATTTCTGATTCGATCACGTATAGACACTCCATGTAGAAACTAAGCTCTGGCTGTTGAGAGTATGTCATGCTCAGTCAAATGTCTCAGCGGTGGTGGCGTGTGTTGGGTCATTAGGTTCCCTTCAATATGGTTGAGCTGAATGATGCTGATCCATACTTCATGTTCATGAAATGACGCCGTATTTTAATTTCTGAATTGTTTCATGTTTTGCGTGTTTTCCATAATGGACGCTCTTAGCGTAAAATATATTTCTGCATCGTTCTCACACGGTTGATTTCAACATGAATGATGTAATCAAATATTTGTATCAATAGCTTGATAATTGAAAAGCGTGTCCATGGAGTTTCTTGCCCGTTCTTCTCCATAGGTACCTACTCTTTGGAATGGGCGACTAGCTTCACTTTACTGACTGACCGACCTTCTTACAATTCAAAGGTGCCTTTATCTGAAATAAATACTTTGATTTTATGGAACATCTTCCGAATTTAAATCCGTTCAATAAGAGGATTCACAAAATTCATATGTTCTTTTAACGTTCAACAAACATGTTACTTAAAACCCAAAAGTCCATAACACCATTACAATAAATGGAACGGTCAACAATGTAATCATTACCTTTCATTTTAAAACAAAAAGCCTTAAATTAATGGTCTTCATGGACAGAATGACGTAACATGAAGCCTGCTTTCAGTAAGTTAATGACACGATAATAGACTTGTAATAACCTGGACATGACAAAAATGATAACAAAAAGATCTTCGAACAATGATTTGTTGTCTTACGAAGGAGGTTTTCTAGAGGAATTTATTTCTCAAAAATGAAGTTTGCTTCGACTCAGTTCTTAAATGTTTAATAAGGGTCAAAAGTGGAGTACTACTTTTGACACTTATTGTTATTACAATAAAGTTCAAAAGTGGTAATACTCTTTTGACCCTTACTGTAACAATAGACCTTTAAACACTCGGTTCTTATCTATACTTCTAAACTAATATATAAAGCTGAAGAGTTTGTTTGGTTGTTTGAACGCGCTAATCTCAGGAACTATTGATCCGATTTGAAAAAATCATTTTGCGTTTAATAGCCCATTAATTCTGGAAGGCTTTGGGCTATATAACACCACGCTACGACCAATAGGAGTGGAGTATAACTAAAATATGCGAAAGAAATCGCTGGCGGCCGCTAGTGTATTATAAAAAAGCTATTTAAAAAAAGCGTTGTCTGATACTAGGACCTTCTCCTGTATCGTGGTTGCGTTTACAAACAATTAAACTCACATACACAAACAACCAGGGCAAGTAAAAATATTTGTTCCGTGCGGGAATCGAACTCGTGATATGCAGCACAGCAGTCGATTGCTCAGCCACTGGAATCCTCCATGGAAAAGGGAGGAATTTCCGACAACACGGGTGTTATGTCTGGCGGGCACTTGCCAAACGGTTGATGCTGGGAGTTGCACGGTAAACTCTGCTTGCGAGATGTAGAATTTGTGTGACGTCAGTATAACGCGTTGTTCGAATGTGGCGGTTGTAGATACCGCACACATACATAACAATTATTATCGATGTTAGTAGACAATTTAACTAATAAACTATGTTAGTACCTACTTATATTTTACTAAAGACAGGATGTTTTTTTTTATAAAATTATAAACTAGTGCTTGACCGCAATCCCGCCTGATGGTAAGCAGTGACGCAATCGTTGATGGTAAAGAACACAAGTTTATTAAGAGCCTATTCACTCTAGCCTTGAAGACACTCAAATTGTAGTCCGATGGAATCACCACCGCTGGCAAATTGTTCCAGTCCCGCGATGTAAGCGATATAAAGGAGGAGGCGAAACGCTTCGTCCGGATCGGAGCGGTGTTAACAACGTAAGGGTGGAAACTCGTCGTACGACGGGTCGTCCGATGGTAGAACTGAGATGGGGGAATTAAATCATGCTGTTCCCACGCACACTTCCCAAATTGCATCTTAAAGAACACCGAAAGGCTGGCCATTCCACGCCTGTGCTCTAGGTTTCTTTTTCTCCTCAATTTATTACAGATTTCACCAATATTTTTTAAACTGTCAAGCCCGTCTGTCTGGTCAAGGCTCGTCCCACCCTGTGTTTGCTCATAAACTATCCAGTACATGACAGACACGCTCCGCCCAAACCAAGTCCAGTTAGCGAATCGAAAACAGAATCTAAAATTCAATTACCTACCGTAAAATTTTGGCAGAGTATTAACATACTTATCTGATCCATGGTAGCTTTCTTTTTAGGCTTAAATAATGTTTATGCGGAGGATTAATCATGTATATTTTTTGAATAATATTATTAAATGAAAAAGGCCTTACTGTTGCCTCTAGAACGTGCTCAAAGAGCTATTCTAAAGGTAAAGGGCAACCTTCCGTCCTTTCAGATTTCCCACCCACCAGTTTTATGTGGAGTGTAAGGTTCTAACCGTACGTCAACTATTTATCTTGCATACCGTACTTCATCTGCACTCTGAGCTTCCTTTTGACCCAGTATCTTCAACCAGGAGGAGAAAACATATGGCTTGCACAAAACCACAGTCGAGACACGCTTATGCCTATAGATTTTGTGTATTTTTAGGCCCTTTCTTATATAACAAGCTCAACAAACTATTAGATATATACAGTATGAATGATGTTCTTTTACACCCATCATATTTTTGCAAAAGCCTGTCTTAATTTACAATTCAAATGTATAACAATGTCATCAATTTCCAAATTATTGGCACAATTATTGAAGTTACGTTTCTCAAAAGAAAAAAATTGTTTAGCCAAATTCTACACTGAATTGAAAAAAGAATTATGATAGCAACACTGCTATTAGTCTTCTCTGATCATCTTAATCTCAGCGTTAATCCCAGTCTCATCCGAAGCTTTTTCAGATTTGGAGTCTATGGAGTCCGCTTTACCGGTCTAACTGCTGATTTTGGGTAAACTTTGATATTTTTCGTGATGCGACTGCCGTCTGGCCTCCACGACCTCCACAACCTGAAGGCGATAACGAAGCATTACAGTCAGTATTTGTCTTCTGTAATAGTTAGATGATAGACTTCTTCTTCTTCTTCAGCCACAAAGGCCTGCCCCAAGGCTTTCCACGCTGACCGGTCTTGTGCTGCCCGCATCCATCGGCTTCCCGCGACCTTCACCAGGTCATCGGTCCACCTTGTTGGGGGCCTTCCTACGCTGCTTCTTCCAGTACGTGGCCGCCACTCTAGAACCTTACTACCCCATCGGCCATCGGTTCTAGATGATAGTAAACTAACAATATTATTATCTATCTTTAGGCAAAAACAAATTTACTTCTAGCTTCCTCAGTATAGACCTAAGATTTTTCCATTTGTGTCAATCAATTTCAAAAACTTATCAAGAACGTAAAGACTTTGGAGATAGTTTTGACAGACTGAAATTGAGATCAGTCTGCGAACGTTCTTGAAGTTACGAATTGCCCTTCAGGTATCCATGACCTTCTGTACGTTTTTCACCAATCCGTCAGTTGGTCTTCCAACATAACACTTCACTTTCATTCCTGTTATATTATGGCCCAAATCCTCCTAACTTCGACATGAGTTTTAGGAGAATTTACATAAACATTTCTGTTAAAGCATGAAATCATTTTGAAGTCAAGCATATTCTAATTTCCCGATTCCCTCCTATTTACTCCCTACTTCCATCTGGCTTAAAGGGCTAGATCCCGTGCCATTTGGGACTTACTAAAAACACAACCAGCAAAAACCGGACCGGACCGGACCGGATACATAGTCCATAGACAGCAAGCAATCTTTTTGACATTCATCATTAAATCGTCGATCAAGCATCAGACTAAAGTGAGATAAATCGGCAATTAGCGAGTGCATCTTTAAACCAAGGTGATTTGTTCAACGCATTGGGGCCCCTACGCAACAGGCTGAGCGAGAAAACCTGGATATTCTGGTGAGTCCCATTCGATCCTTCTATCCATCTTCTGTAATATGCTTGAATTAAGAATTTCTCAGTAAGACGCGCCTCGTGACGCAGTTCCATTTATCAAGGAATTTATCAAACCACCAAATTATCACAATGCACAAACAATTTCAAACTGGTAAGTAACTAAATGTTCAATTACAAAATTATGTTTGTTTTAAAAATTCATTGAATATAACTAATCAAAACAATGGTTTCAATTTAGTTGTTACGGTACAATTTATTCATATAGATTTACTGATGAATGTTTGTATTTTACTTTTATACTAGAGTAATCTGTAACAACAGCTAATCAAATATTCTGCTTCATCATCATCATCAACCTTTTATCGTCCCACTGCTGGGCACAAGGTCTCCTCTCGTACAGAAGGAGTTGAGCGTAATCACACGCTTGCTCAATGCGGGTTGGCGATTTCAAACTTAAAGTCCAGGTTTCCTCAAGATGTTTTCCTTCACCTTCAGTCATTGGTGTCCAAGATATACTTAGAAAGTACATATAACTTTATAAAAGTTGCATTGGTACTTGCCTGACCTGGAATCGAACCATACTTGAGGGCTGGTGTTTTCACCACTAGGCCACCACGACATTCGTTTAGTTTAACGTTATGTGGCCATTTTAAAAATAGTTTCAGCTGTTTATTTTACCTAAACAGATACATTTTTTAGTATATAAGATATAAATATAAAAATATATTGTTTGTCTGATGCAGCCAGGCGTGCAGAAAAAACAAAAATATAATTAACTTGACCGCGATCTTGCCTGAAATGACAGTAAATCATTACTACACCCTACATCATTATTACGCACTAATTGATTAGAGCGTATTCACTCTAACCTTGAAATGAAATATATGCGTAATAACAAAATAGAAAACTACACCCTATATTTACACTTAGAATATTTCAAAATTAATTTGAATAAGGTTTGAATAGGCTCTTAATAAACTAGTGCGCTTTACCATCAACGGTGCGTCACTAGCACCATCAGGCAGGATTGCGATCAAGGGCTGGTTATAATATATAAAAAAAAATATTTCAAAACAACACAAAAAAGTCACACAGATAGTAAATTCTTCCAAATGTCAAAAGAAAAATATTTTAAAAATACAAAAATCTTCACATCTTTTTATCCACAAAGTGTGGCTGACAGTTCTAATCCCGAACATAAAAAAATGTAGGTAACCAATTTGTTCTACCAACATTTAAATGTAGATAAATTGACAGATGACATTGACGTTTACCAACTGTCCTCATACTTAGACACGTACGTGTCGTGTCTGTCGAAATAGAAAACGTTTTTAGGGTTCGTTGCCAAATGGCAAAAAACGGAACCCTTATAGATTCGTCATGTCTGTCTGTCCGTCCGTATGTCACAGCCATTTTTTTCCAAAACTATAGAGCTATACTGTTGAAACTCGGTAGGTAGATGTATTCTGTGAACCGCATTAAGGTATTTGATGCAAAAATAAAAAATAATAATAATATTGGGGCTCCCATACTTAGAACTAAAACTCATTTTTTTTTTCATCAAACACATACGTGTGGGGTATCTATGGATAGGTCTTCAAAAATGATGTCAAGGTTTCAAAAACACTTTTTTTTCTAAACCGAATAGTTTGCGTGACAGACGCTTCCAAAGTGCAAAAAAGTTGGTCCCCCTCCCTTCTAACTTCTAAAATAAGAAAATCTAAAAAAACATATGATGTACATTACCATAAAAACTACCAATGAAAATTGTTTTGAACGAGATCTAGTAAGTAGTTCTTTTTTAATACCTTGTAAATCGTAAACCGCTTACTACCGCGTAATCTTTAATACAAATAACTTAAATCCTTTAATTTTATAAATCAATGGTATGGAACCCTTTGTGCGTGAGTCCGACACGCACTTGGCCGGTTTTACTATTAATCTGTAACGAACTCAGTACGTTTGACATTCATTTTAACAACACAAAGATTTCTTTTGTCAAAGAAACAAAAATGAATGGACGCCCACTGGGGTTCCGCGTTTAAATAGTTTTTTTTTTTGTTTTTAGTTTGTGCTACACATTTTTTTGAAAAATCCGACTGTAATGCATTTCAGTTACTAACATAATAGCACGCCTACTTTATAGTAGATCTATATTCGGGAAGTTATGTTACACGAGTGTCTCTATTGCAACTAATTGGGCACAAATCCAGGCTGCGGGCTGGTATTGAGAAATCCCAGATGTTAAAATTCAATAACACTCAGCCCGCAACCGGGTCCTCAAACTCATCGGAAGCGCTTGTGAAAATAAGAAAACAGTTTTCAACTGTTTTCTAAAACATAGTACTTATATTGTCTGAAATCAGTCATGTAATTTAAAATGTTCATATGTACATACTAGTTGATTACAATAATATTGACATAGCTACCGCTTTATATATCACTACGATTTTGAGAATAATAACAGATAAGTTGAAAAATAAATACACGTGTTATTAATAAATAAACAAAAATATTTTAAGTAAAACCATTTTTAAATAATTCATTAGTCAAACTAAGCGCATAACGACGCAATGCAGAGCTTGAAACAAAAAGGTTCATTACGGAGTCTGATAGACTAGGCTTACATTCTTTCTAACGTTTAAGCACACTAATGCATGCACTCAGCCTGATTGAGTCGGAAAATTTAAACGAAACGAAGACAGATTCTTTTACTAAAAATTTCATGATAATTGAAACTTGATTACGTTTTAGTCCTAATAATACAGGCCTTAGTTTTAGTACCTTCCTTTTTATAGGAGACAGTAAATCCAAATTAGCCGAATAAGCACTTACAGAGTGCTTTGCCACAGCTGCAGTCTCGATCGTAGGTAATAAAAAAACGATTGATTCCACCCCCGACTGCGGAACTCCGAAAAGCGAATTTGCGATGGCGCGAATACATTATGGCGGTGGTGAAATTCGCGCGTTTTTCGTCTGCGTTTCCCGCGCTTTTGATCAAGCCAAGCCCCAGGCTAGTCGCCCGCGGATCGTCGCGCCGTTCGCACGTCCACGCGTTTCGACACAGAGCTAGTAAAAATTCGCTCTTCGGGTGCCCGCACTATTCTCGTACAGTGACTGAAAATGTATATTTAGACAATTTATTTGTGAAGGATAAATTAATGCCGAGTGTGACAGTGCAGATCCAATTTTTTTGAGTGTCTAGTGTTGTGAGTGTGGTGGAGATTTTTTTTTATGTGATTCCCTGAGAATTTTTCGCGAGACAGTGATCAAGGGGTGAGTATCTAAAGTAATTAAAAATAATTTCCTCTTTTTCAAATGTAAGAGTCTGGTTTTCCGGAGCGTTAAGTTGTTTACGTTTATGGATATAAGTTATTTAAAAAAATATGTTATTAATAAATATCTTGTGTAATTTATTCAACATTTTTCTTGACGCAAGATGACATAATGAAAGAAGTATGAGAGATTCAAATGAGTATGGCCATTGATAAGTCAATCAATTTGGCTTCCAGCTCATGACTGATTAATTATGTCAGTTTGCTGAACCTCACAATTTCATAAGAAGATCTCAACTCAAACTATTTTATGATGTTTATTTAAAAAAAAACGTTTTTTTAAGACTACTAAAATATAAAATGTTTTTATAGTAACGGGGACATATCCAACTACTTTTCAGTTTTCTTAATAATATGCATAGATACCTACTTAAATCTTTGTAGTTTATAATACATTCTATAGTATATATCAACACAGTGACATTTTTATTGAATAAACGGTGATCATTTAATTATAATAGTTGAGGATAGGGGAGAAAAGGTGAATCATTGGCACAAAATAAAACTATTCTTATTTAGAGATCTAATAAAAATCTGGAATCTCTAATCTTTCAGCAAAAAATATCTTTCGGCTTCAGTAATTTGACTAGTATTAGAGAAGATCTTTGAATTTATTTAGTTATAAACATCGAGCATATATCCAACTCGATGGTTATGATAGACATCCTCGATACTTGCTAATAAGTGTGAAATTTTATAAAAAAAAAATTGTTATATTATACTAATGGTAGGCACATGCAAAAGCAAGAGCTTTTTTTTTTGGACTCTCTACACTTTTTTCTTATTTCTGAGCAAAATAAAAGTGAAAAGTATTGTTTTATTTGCTTTGACTCGTGAAAAATCTAACACACACATAGGTACCTGACGTTCACACGCTATAATGTCATTATCATATTTCGAGTTACAGGCAAATTAAGAAATGGATGCGATTTGATAACTATAACTCTTATGCAATAGTTACCTGATGTAGTTGTAGTTAACTGATGGTAAAAACACTTTTGAGTTTTTTGATGTTTTAACCAGAATTTTAGCGTGAGCGAGTGTTTTTATTAGTGAATTCATTAATTAATCGTAGAAAAATACTGCATATACAGAAAGATGGAACATTTTCTTCTGAAAAAAAAAAAAAAACAATCGCTCCGGTGCGTTGATAATAACATATAAGCTTATTATAGACGTAAGACGATAGTATTGGACACAACATTATGCCTGTTGACCACAGAGGAGTAAGCGGATGTATATATGTTATCTATCTATGATGAGATTTTCTTTAGTTTTATTAATACCTACCACAGTAATGCAATTTACCGGGCACAGTACCAGTCACTAAAAACAAAATCGAACGTCTTTTTTAAAAGACCTTTTCGGGGAAAGTGTAGTGTTTATAAAAAATCGTTGATGATAAGCTATTGTATGCGTGTACACTTCCGTGCAGTACGCTTATCTCCGCGAAGAATAACGTAATGGAGAATTACGAGACGACCTCATGATTAAAAGCTTCCATTTGGTACGAAATCATTTGGGCGTTCCCATTTTAAGCACGGTACTTAGGGATGAATTCTACCAACCAAATTGAAGGCGATCAGCACACCCAAACCTCTGTCAATTTCAATATAACAGTCATGACACTGACTTTATCTATTTCTATCTTTATTTGTTATTTACCTTTTTACTTTATTGTATGTACTCGTAAGCGAAACCTTTCAGCTCTTAAACGCGGTTTCAGTCATTGGTGAAATTCGCCATTATTAAAGCCATATACAGTAACTAAGATATGATAATAATAAATCGTTTATTACACAAAATTTATATGCATAATATTCTTAAATTTAACTTAAAGCTTAAAGTACCTAAAAATGAGACTCCTAAAATATTGAAGAGAAAGTTTCCTTTTTGAATATACCTTTTTAGTAAGAAGGAAATAAATTTGTTACATTGATTGCCTTTCGTAAGATTCTCCATAAAAATGAACCTGTTTGTTGTATAATTTTACAAAGAATATAATAATATATTGAAGTGATAGAGAAAAGTAATAAAATAATAATAGTGTGTTAGGGAAAATGAGGAAATTGTTGTGAGAAAATTTTTGAGTATGAAGCTATGAATGTTATTGGTTATAGGAATAGGCGAAGACCAAAAAAACTATGAATGGAATGTATGAATAATGATATGGTTAAGAATGGAATCATTATGGAGATGACGTCCACAAGAGAAGTGTGGGAGAAAATCAATGGTTATAGGTTTCCACCCTTACGTTGTTAACACCACTACGATTCGGACGATGCCTTTTGCATCGTCTTTTATACCGCATACATCGAGTATTTGGAACAATTCACCAGTGGTGGTGTTTCCGTCGGACTACCATTTTAGTGTCAGTGAATAGGCACTTAATAAACTGGAGCGCTTTACCATCAACGATTACATTACTGCTTATCATCCGGCGGAATTGCGGTCAAGCAAAAGTTTTTAAAAAGGAATAGGGGAAGACTAAAGAAAAGATGAATGGAATGTGTAAAATATGACATAGTTAAGAACGGACTGACACGGATGTGACATCCAAAGGAGACGTATGGAAGAAAAGGACATATTGTAACGATCCCAAATAAATTGGTATACCTAGGGCAGGAAAAAGGTGATGATGCTAGAGAAAAATAAACTTGTATAAGCCTGCATATCCTAGAGACGAAAATTCGGGGACTTGTGACCTAAAGCAGTCCACACTCCGCCAGGGTGGTAGATTACAGTCCTTTTGAAGAGATTAAGCCTGTGGCATCCCTTAGTATCATCCCATATCCTCCCGTGGGTGTCGTAAGAGGTGACTAAGGGAACTCTTCCCAGAGAAGCGGGCAGCAGCGCTTTTCCTGTGAATTGTTTGATTTGATAATTACTGCGATCCGCAACCCGCTTGCCAATCGTGGGGATTATGTAATGCCAATGGAATGAAAGCCTTGGGGGAGGCCTCTGTTCAGCAGTGAACCTCTATAGGCTGAGAAGAAGATAGAAGTAGGAAAACATTGTGAAGAAGCCTGCATATCATAGAAACAAAAGACATGTGACCTAAGGCCGTCCACACTAGGCCAGTGTGGTAGATTAAACCCTCTTGAAGAGACCTATAAGCCTGTGGCCTTAGAGTGGGGAACATGTAAGGCTGATTATAGGTATATATTTGGTGTATAGGGATAAAACTTTTAATGTATTGTAGATTTTACACAGTTAAGCTAGCTTGCAATTACAATTCGATCGAAAAAAGCGATAACTAGTAATTAAGTTCTATAAATGGTTACGAACGTCATCGTTGTATATCAAATCATAACTATTGTTGATTGGCTGCAGCATTTCATTCATATCGAAAATTACAGATTTCGCTAACCTGCTGATCGATTCTTTAATCATATCCCCTTGAAAAATCAGGTAGTCAGCTGTCAATAGTATAGTGTCAATATCTTAGCATTCATTGCAATGACACACTTTACTCTCTATACTCTACACTCTATAGTCTACTCTGCTCGTGGTGGCCTAGTGATTAAAATACCAGCCTCCCAAGTATGAGTGTTTGGGTTCAATTTCAAGTCAGGCAAGTGCCAATGTAACTTTTCTAAGTAATATGTACTTTCTAAGTATATCTTGGACACCAATGACTGATTAAAAGGCGAAGGAAAACATCTTGAGGAAACCTGGAATTTCAGTCTGAAATCGCCAAGCCGCATTGAGCAAGCGTGGTGATTACACTCAATCCTTCTCTGTATGAAAGGAGACCTGTGTCCAGCAGTGGGAGGATAAAAAAGTTGATGATGATGATGGTGATGACTCTCACTTTACCTAAGATTTCACGTTGATGTGGTTACAGAAACGAGCTGCTGCTTTGACTTGCCTGACAGCAAACAGCTGTCTGAAGAATATCGCTCGTCCATTTAATTTACTGCCAACATTTCCGGGTTTTGGACTTGTGAATAGCGTCTAGAGGAAACCTTCTATAACATTGCTTGTTGTTCGATACACTACGGAACTTTTGTCGTATCAAGTGGTGAATGAATTCTAATCTGAGTCTCATTATGTGGCTCTGGAATACGTAACTAAAATGTCCGGAGCGTGTATAGGATAATTATCCACTCCGTCTCCCTAAAAAGAGACCTGTATATCAGTAATCGAAACATTACAGATTGAGGCTGGCCCTGACGTACAGGCAAGTGAAGGAATACGGGTGGGTTTAAGTCAGTAAAAGTCTGACTCGCCCTTGAGCTTCACCGAGAACGGGAGAGGTTAATCGATTTGTTTCAATCAATTGTCTTCTCTATTTTTCTTAATGTAATAGAAAGGAAAATATGCACTGATCTTAAAGCTAAGTTTAGTTGATTAACAAGGGAATCGACTCAATATTATGCTAAACATAAAAGTAGTGTTATATACCATACCTCTGATTAACGCTAAGTTGACATAGCGACCCAAATTTTGGACGTCATAAGAGGTTTCTAGGCGCTTTTTCCGCCTGACGTATACCGCTGTTTTCTTCGTGAATAACGCTTTTAGATTAATGATTTCTACAATTTCACACCTTGATTGTACGCGCTTCTATTATTTGATTTTTTCGAAAACTTAATTAATAAAAGAAATATGATGTTTCAAAATCCCGAAAAATAACCCATTTTTACCTCGATGTTCAGACGATTATTAGACAAATGTGATAAGTTGTCGACGAAAAAAAAATAATAATAGAGGCATAGGCATACTCATCTTCTAAATTTTGATATAAGAATAATTGAGATATGTCGTGTTTTGAAAAAGAAAACAGCGGAATACGAAACATCTTTTGGTCAACATTTTTGTAGATAAAATCAGCCCGAGTTCCAACTGTCTCTTTCGCACTTTACGATGAAAGGTTGAAAGCGGCGCGACGGCAATAGTTTCTTCAAATAACTTACAAATACTATTTCTTAAATTCCTAGGCACTCTAGAGTCCACTCTTAATTACTCTACTGATTTTCCTATTTAATTAATCTACTAATTTCCCTTAATAAAATACTGTGAGGAATGATAGATGATGTGTGGTTTCGAGAGAAATAGGTACCTAATCTTTTACTGTCTTACTTTTGTGAGTTGATGTCAAAAGACGACGAAACACAGTATCTAATTACGCTCCAAGACCTTCAACTTCTAATTTAGTAAAAACGTTACCCAAATTTTGGTTTCTACCACAGTCAGTTACATCGTTTAGTTTCCGCATTTGTTAGAATTCTTGAATGATTGTCAGACGCTAAAATGCTATTTGCTTAGACATATTATACAATGATTATGAACGAAGCAGTGATTGTCAATAACAATTATCATGATTATGTTAGTGAAATGAAATGAAATGAAATGAGTTGGGCTTCCAGTTAATACAAACGCAATTAAAAACCATTATTTTACATGGATGGAAGAGCAGTGATAGCCTAGTGGATCGGCCGCGACTTTCAAGTTGCAGGTCGTAGATTCGCACCCCATCAGGCGCTTTACTTTGTGTAAATTATTTCATCACCACTGCTCTCAAACCGGTGAAGGAAAACATCGTGAGGAAACCGGCATGTCCTAGAACCAAAAACTTCGAAGACATGTGATATCTACCAACCCGCACTGGGCAGCGTGGTAGATTACGGCCCATCGAGAGGAGGTCTGTATACCAACAGAGGGAACAAAATAGGCTGATTATGTATTTTACAGGGCGGCTACCTTTCTGACCTACACCATCCAGTTACCAGATGATTTCATACTTACTTGTAAGACTGTTTGGTCAGATTTATGGGCATTTGACTTGCTATATCGACTACTAGCGGCCGTGCGCGACTTCGTTCGCGTGTAGTTAGTTATTATGCTCGGCTTCTATTGGTCGCAGCGTGATTTTATATAGCCTAAAGCCTTCCTGGGTTAACGGGCTATCAAACGCAAAAGAATTTTTCAAATCGGAGCAGTGGTTCCTGAGATTAGCGCGTTAAAACAAACAAACAAACCCTTCAGCTTTATATACATATTAGTATAGATTAAGGATATTTAAGTAACAGTCGGCACCAATTGATTAACATGCTTTCCATGAGAAGTATGGACGGTTACCCATCCACTAGATACTCGCGGAAAAAAATAGGATAGAATACTCTTTATTATGTACGAACGATAACAGGTCAAGCCACCCTAAACTGTCAAATACACACATCAAAAGTGTCTAGGGATCAACATATATTTTTGCAATAACTTTTCTCCTGATTGATATTAATTAAAATTTTCTTTAAGGATTCATCAAATAAAGTGTTTTCGTTTGTCACAGTAACGATAAACCAAGTCACCTTTGCATTAATAAAGAAATTTGCCATTTTCCTAATAAAGGGATATTTGACATTTGAACCACTAACACAAAAGTTCGAAAAAAAGACTGAAATAACAGTTTTCTCTAAAATTTTATTGGGTAGCTTAAACAATTAATAATCCGTGTTTCTACCGCGAACACTAACAACACAAGAACATCGGTTTGGCATACTCAAAATGAGTTCATCCAAATCACGCTGTGGAATGGCCGCCCATGTTCGTTGCAACAACAAAAAAAGGTCTTCTTGCGACTGAATACCCTCCATATTCGGCAGAGCTCTTCTCTGTAGCATATCCCATGCATGCTCAATCGGGTTCAAGTCTGGCGACTGAGCAGGCCAGGGCAGGACATTGATGTTAGCTGCGGCGAGAGTCTGTCTTACAACTCTTGCGGTGTGCGGTCGTGCATTATCATGCATTAACTGAAATAAGGACCGATTTGCACTTGTAGAGGAACGATGACGTCTGATACAATCGTTTCAGCATAAATTTGAGCGTTGAGGTTGCCTCTGATCCAAATCAACCCAGTTCTTCCGCCGATCCAAATACCCGCCCATACCATGATGGTTCCACCACTATAAGGATGGACTTCCTGGCAGGATTTTAATCGCTGTTGGCGTCCAGGGGTTCTCCAGTGTCGTATACGTCTTGTATTCGGTCTCATACCAAAACGAGACTCATCAGAAAAGCACACGAAACGCCATTGTTCTTCTGCCCAATTTCTGTGTTCAAGAGCCCATTGATATCGAATCCTACGATTGTGCATTGCTATAGGTGGTACCCGTAGCGGTCTTCGGGAATGAAGGTTCACTTCATGCAAGCGGTTTCTGACTGTTTGGTCGCTAATTAAGTTCCCTGAAGAGTGATGAAGCCTCACGGCTAACATCATGGCGGTTATTGTTGGAGCTCTTCGAGTTAAGATTTGAATGTATCGGTCTTGTCTCCGTGTGGTGCAGCGATACCGTCCTCCATGGCGCTCAGCCACGGTACCAGTGCTTCGGTAACGTGTCCAAAGTCGACTGATAACACTCTGACTTGTATTCAGAGCTAAAGCCACAGTACGTTGCCGGGAACCAGCTTCTATCATTCCCACGGCTCTGAGCATTTCTTCCCTGCTTAAATGACGTCGCCGCTCCATAATAACGTTGGTTTTAATCAGTAGTAGGGAAACAGTAGCACTAATAATGTCTTCAATGCGTTGTATGTTTTTATAGGGAAAATATTGACAGCTGATTTTCATCTTTTACTCGAATTTGATTCACAGTTCCTGATTCAAATTATGAAAAGAAACAAAAAGGATCCATATAAATTTATAAAATCATAAATTTATTTCAAAGCCACATCTCAATCTCAAGAAATCCGCATAAAATGCTTGATCCCTAGACACTTTTGATGTGTGCTTAATCAACCTTGAGCCTTAAGAGAGGAACTCTGGTGGGGCTTTCTCTATACAAACGTATTCTGCTGTTTTTTTCTTCGTGGATAATGCTTTTAGAGCAATTATTTTTTTCTACAATTTTATACCGTGATTATACTTGCCCCTATTATTTGATTTTTTCCGAAATTTGATTAATAAAAGAAATACGGTACTCTAAAAACCGCGAAAAATAACCCATTTATACCGTGATGTTCAGATGACTATTAGACAAACGTGATAACTTTTTGACAAAAAAGAAAATCACTAAATTTTGATATAAAAATAATTGCGATGTGTCGTGTTTTGAAAAGAAAATATCGGAATACGAAACGTCGTTTGGTCAACATTTTTGTGGGTAAAATCAGCCTGAGCTGTAACTGTCCTTTTCGCACTTGACCGGGAGAGGTTGGAAGCAGCGCGACGGCAATAGTTTTTTCAAATACGTATTTTCCAAATTCTTCGGCACTAGAGTCCCCTCTTAATGCTTTAGAGATAAAGTCGAAAGTGTACTAAAGAAACCTGACAGATGGTAGTCGGTAGCTTGAGGTGCTGTCGTATATTACACCATAAAGTTTGAAAAAACATAAATATAAATATTTTACAAAGGGTGACACAATGGACGATCTTATCGCTAAGAGAGATTTTTTACAGACAACCTTTAGATGCAATACAAAAGGAAAGGAGAGAGAAATAATATAGGTAGTCTACAGTGTACTATTTATATAGATTATACAATGAGTACATATTCATTGTATAATCTATCATTGTACAAAGTGTATCATACTAGTTTAAATAAAAATATACATGTAAATATTAAACATCACACAATAAATAAATAAACAAAGTGGAAGTGTTTTATTATAGTTTTAAATTCTAACTCACTCTCTTTAACTAGTATGTGTAAATTAGCTGGACGGATGTGGATGAATTTCGGCACAAACATGGCTTATTTCCAGGATTAATATATAACATACCGTTGACCTCCATCTTACATAATTAACGAAACAGTGGTTCTAAATTCAAATTAAAGTAAATACTGTTAATGAGATTTAGACGACTCTTTAAGTACATTACTTTTACCAACATCCATTTTGTACTTTACATAATTATTTAGCTCGAGTTTACGCGAGAATACAGATCCTGAATAATGACTTCACATTAGTTAACAGATAGATAGACGTTAATATAGAAAGAAATTCCTACGGTTTATTTATTTATTTTTTAAATAACTATAAACTAGTGCTTGACTGCAATCCCGCCTGATGGTAAGCAGTGATGCAATCGTTGATGGTAAAGCGCACCAGTTTATTAAGCCTATTCACATAAAAAACTTAGGAATAGGAGGGATGACGGTAATTGAGCGAGGTGATGCAATTTTAAACCCAAGACCAACACGACCAAAAGATGCTGCGCTAGAGGGAGATTGATCTGGAGACTCTCCACGACCAAACTTCCGACACAACAACATTTGGCGCATCGTACCCGCCACACATCGCAACACAACTGCTCGGACCCGTCCTCCGTACGGCTTCACCAGACATCATGCCGGAACACGATGAATCGCTTGGCGGCAAGACTTTGTCTG
>JADWQK010000152.1:0-22977 GCA_017933935.1 Sesamia nonagrioides
ATCACAGATTGTTTACTAATTTCAATAAAAACTTGGAAAAATATAAAAAACATTTTAAATATTGTTTTACATAGAGATCTATGTTGAAAATTTCTTAAAACTACCTATTAATGAATAATAAAAATACTCTAACATAAAAAAAATCACAGATTGTTTACTAATTTCAATAAAAACTTGGAAAAATATAAAAAACATTTTAAATATTGTTTTACATAGAGATCTATGTTGAAAATTTCTTAGAACTACCTATTAATGAATAATAAAAATACTCTACTTTAACATTAAAAATCACAGTTTGTTTTATAATTACAATATAAACTTGGAAAAATATAAAAAAAAAACATTGTAAATATTCTTTTACATAGAGATTAATGTTGAAGTTTTCTTATAACATTACAACTTAACATAAAAAATCACAGATTGTTTCATAATTACAATAAAAACTGACAAATACCTATAAACATTGTAAATATAGTTTCCTATAGAGATGAGATCTATGTTGATTTCCTTAGCTTTTAAATAATAATAAAAATATCATAGTTTTATGTAGAATCACAGATTGTTAAATCACAAATCACAATATTTTCTTCGATTCTTAAATAATCTTGAAGAAATGGACAATTTAGTATCTATACCTACTTATTAATTAAATAAATTATTATTAATCAGAATCTTAATTTCTCTAGACAATGTCCAACTGAAATTGAGCCATTTTTATAATCGTTCACTGTGTTTTCGATTATTTTATTTTTGATTTCAGCGTGTTTTTGATGCTTTGAATTAGGCATTTTTACTCTAATTTCAGAATAATTATTGCAATTTTTGACAAACAATAAAATTTTTTTTTTTTTGAAATAATGATTATTTATTATAGATAGAGAATGGTGAAACAATCTGTGATTTTAAATAGTAAGAATGTCAATATGACCACACACACACACACACACACACACACAAATAACACACACACACAAATAACACACACACACACACACAAATAACACACACACACACACACACACACAAATAACACACACACACACACACACACACACACACACACATACACCACACATTATTATAACGAAACTGAATGATGTTAGAAATTTAAGTTCGTCTTTTAAATAATAAATATTTTCTTCTATCGATATTTTATTTCATTGTCCACGCACTATGCGAGTGATATTTCATAGGTGCGCTTCGTGGAATAGAAAATTAATAATTTTAATATTATTATTTGAAGCCCAGCTACGGGTGTGCTTAGTGGAATACGTTAGATGCGCTTCCTCTAGCTGCGCTTCGTTTGGCTGCGCTTCGTGGAATGCCTCCTTTCTTTATCATTAGAAATCTTGTAATTTCTAGTTGCACTAATCGTTCTCTGCAACCAGATCTTACATTTACATTATACAACATATGTTTACAATGACATATAATCTTGTAATGCGCTTATAGTTCTGTAATGATAGACACTGGACATGTGCGCTGGCTTAGGGCGGAATTTGCTACTGGAAGGGGGAGCGTGGGGGATTAGGTACAATGACGTAAGTAAGGTAGTGGTATCATTTGTGTAGAGTGAGAAATAATTCTGAGTGCCAATTTCTTCCTTAAATCTCTTAGATTTAAAGAGGTAACTGCTTGAAACTGTTTCGGGTTTTGTTTAACGGTCTCCAAAGGCGTAGAGTAGCCAGCTTTCAAGGCTAGAACGAATAGGCTCTTAATAAACTAGTGCGCTTTACCATCAACATTGGCGTCACTGCTTACCATCAGGCGGGATCACGGTGAAGCGCTAGATTATAATTTTAAAAAAAAATGTTAACTATACTTGACGAAGTGTACAGCCGACAGCATATTAAGCTACTACAATCTGTCCAATCTTGGGTTGATTTGGAAAATTTACTAGTTTCAGATAGCTTCACCTGCTACCTTCTATAGAAAACTCATCCATCCCTTTCCAATTCCACCAGGTGAGATTGATCATAAGAGATGCCGCTTTTCACAATAAAGAATATAAACAAAAAAACCTAATAGGGGCAGTTTCTCAAAGGAGAATTTTAGAAAAATTAATGGTACAAATTTTGGACAAAATGTAATAAAGATTGCTCTTGATTCTAACAATGAAATAATCACAGCAATTTACGCATGCTTATTCAAATTGTAATTTTCGTTTGAGTGACTCATATATGCAGAATCTCACACGTTTTATTCAAATCAAATATGTATAGAATTATTGTCAATAACTGTTACAAGTAAATCATTCTTAGGTAATGCTATACCATATCTACACCGTTGAAGGAATACATAATTCGTCATCAACTTTTTTATCATCCCACTGCTCGGCACAAGTCTCCTCTCATACAGAGAAGGATTGAGCGTAATCACCACGCTTGCTCAATGAGGGTTGGCGATTTCAGACTTGAAAATCCAGGTTTTCTCAAGATGTTTTCCTTCACCTTATCAGTCATTGGTGTCCAAGATATACTTAGAAAGTACAAATAACATAGAAAAGTTACATTGGTACTTGCCTGACCTGGAATTGAACCCCCGAAATCATATAATACAAAATTAGTAATTAGTTAAATCATTCAAGCAACTCAAATTTAAACTTCAACTCAAAATACAAAAACATTTTTTACCCCGACACACTCATCAAGCACAATTGACAAACAACCTCCTGAAAACGTCACATTGTTTATTCGAGCACCCAACATGCTCATTGTTCCATTCCACCCCACTCTCCTCGTCGGTTACCACTTGACACACTTCTTGGTATAATTGTAGCAATTTACTGGCGTATAACTGGCGACCATTCGACTTGGACACGTCAAAACACATCGACATAACGCCTTGTGTAACCAGAGCCTTGATTGAGACATTCACATATAATCAGTAGTACATTTATGCCAGTTTCACTCACCGTTCGAATACGCAAATGTCCCTTAAGGCCTTGCATTGCATGTTTAGTAGGTTGGATACTAGTATCTAGTACTAGACTTGTAGGTACTTATCTTACAAAGAGGTATCAAATGGATATGTTCTAGTTCAAAACGGTTTCCAATGCTTGGAGCTTATGCGAAGGAGCCAGCCTTTCGGTGTTCTATAGGATGCATTTTGGACATATTGGACAATTTTGACAGCTTCCGTGGCGTAGCAGTAGCGAACGCGGCCTTTGCGCAAGGAGGCGCGGGTTCAATCCCCGCACAGTGTAAATATTTGTATGCATGAATGTGAACATCGTTACGGGTTGTTGGAGCCCTCAAAAATCCAACAATTGGTCTAACTGTAAGTAATGCTTTGATATCGCCTTCGGGTTGTGGAGCTCAGACGACAGTCGCTAAACGGAAAATATCGAAGTTTAGCCAAAATCAGCAGTCAGACTGGTAAAGCGGATCCCAGACTGCAAAAGCTGAAAAATCTGCGGATGCGACTCGGATTAACACTGAGATGATGATGACGATAGGATTTTGGAGAGTGTGTGAGGGAATTGCATAACTTAACTCTCCCATCTCCACTCCATTATCGGACGACGCGTCGTACGGCGAGTACCCTTACGTTGTTGACACCACTACAATCCGGACCAAGCGTTTCGCCCTGTCTTTTATAACGCATACATCGAGGGACTGGACAATATACTAGCGGCAGTGTTTCTGTCTGACTATAATTAAAGTAGCTTTCAAAGCTAGAGTGAATAAGCTCTTAATAAACTAGCGCGCTTTACCATCAACAATTGCATCACTGCTTACCATAAGGCGGGATTGCGCTTAAGCACTAGTTTATAATTATTAAAAAAAAAGGATTGACACTATTAACAACCCACTCTAACTCTAAGCTAATCCGTACTAATATTATAAATGCGAAAGTATCTCGGTCTGTCTGTCTCTCTGTCTATCCGGCTTTCACGCCAAAACTACTTAACTGATTGTAATGAAATTTGGTACATAGATAGTCTAGAGCCTAAGAAAGGACATAGGCTATATAACATCCTGCTATAACCAATAGGAGCAGAGCAGTAACAAAAATGTTGCGAAAACGGGAGTGAACGCGGTCATACATAATGCTCCAATTATTTTAACGGGCGCTTATTTTATATCAACTGAGCTCCTGTAAACTGAAGTTCACGCGGACGGAGTCGCGGGCAAGAATGGACTCGAAGAGCTATGTCGGTGACTTTGGTTCTTCTGCGGATCGAATCAGAAATTAGGAGATCAAAACTTCGAGTATGGTTCTTTCCATCGCTCTTTGTGTGACTTTGAGCCTTCTTATGAGTGACCATATGAATGTTTAAAAAAATAAAAGGTGACATCTAACAACTCGTACTGGGCTTGCATGGTGGTATAGGTATATTCTTCCTCACACATTTTAGGCTGATTATGTATGAAAGAGTCGTGGTGGCCTAGTGGTTACAACAGCAGCCTCTCAAGCATGAGTGCGCGGGTTCGATTCCAGGTCAGGCAATTACCAATGTAACTTTTCTAAAGTTATATGTACTTTCAAAGTGTATCTTGGACACCAATGACTGAAGGTGAAGGAAAAACATCTTGAGGAAACCTGGACTTTAAGTCTGAAATCGCCAACCCGTATTGAGCAAGCGTGGTGATTACGCTCAATCCTTCTTTGTATGAGAGGAGACCTGTGCCAAACAGTGGGACGATAAAAATGTTGATGATATTGTATGAGGTTGGTCTTACTACAGACTTTGGCTAAAAGTTGTTAATGGTTCCTTTATAGAGGTGTGCGGAATAGGCTATAAGTTCATTCATCTGCCATAGAAAAGGGAGGATCCTTTGACCAGACCAGAAATAGATCGTTGTGCGTACGGCATGATGGCCGTTAGTGGTTATTTGAACCAACCCACCTCCTTTCAGAAGCCTATTAAGTCTCCTGACTTGTTGAGAACATTTGTGTAAGCTTTTGGGGTCCCGAGAATTTCAGTTCTAATCTGAGTGACGCTACTGGGCCCCAAACAAGACGTTCACTCGATCGCTTTTCATTTACCTTTCTACCGACATTACACCGAAAATCACTCGTATTGTCAGCAAAAAAGTCGATGAACAATTTTGTCTTAGAAATCCTATTTAATACATACGAAGGCTTAAAGTCACACAAACGGCGATGGAAGGAGCTATGCTCGGAGTTTCTCTGCGCGATCGAATCAGAAATGAGGAGATCCACATAAGAACCAAAGTAACTGACATAGCTCTTCGAGTTGCTAAAATTAAGTGGCAGTGGGCGGGGCACATTCTTCGTAGAACCGATGGCCGATGGGGCAATAAGCTTCTGGAGTGGCGGCCAAGTACCGGAAGACGCAGCCTAGGGTGGCCCTCAACAAGGTAGACCGATGGCTTGGTGAATGCCACGGGAAAACGATGGATGCGGGCAGCACAAGACCGGTCATCATGGAAAGCCTTGGGGGAGGCCTTTTTTCTGGACATCTATAGGCTGACGAAAAAGAAAAGGAAGAATTGCTGAGTAGTATATTACACTCTGATTTTTTCTAAACTCTTAGTTTCTATAATAAAATGTCAAAAATACATATCGAATCATACAATGGTAATCGACTTTTGTTGCAGACCGTACGATCACACGAACGATGCGTAACGCGGTGGCCCGACGAAGCTCATTTCATGCTCCATTGTGGCATCTTGTGAAAGCAATCAGTCGCCATGACTTTTTTGTCAGTAATAATTACTGACGCCTATGTTCTAGTTAACTCTGGTAGGGGAATGTAACTGGCGATCGGAAAATGTTCTAGTCGAATAAGCGTCGCGATTGCGAGACGTAATGGCGGCTCGAATTATCGGACACACTCGGTACTTGAAATAATATTAAGTGGGGAAAGAGTTTTTGGGACGTTACCGTTTAGAGACAAAGAGAAAAGATGTTTTAGTAATGACATACAAGAAAGATAGAAAAATATTTTGTTCTGCAAAAACAAAACGCGCATTAAAAATAAAATAGACACAACGTTCGATATAGTCAAAAGCCTCGTAGTCAAGCCTAAAAAAACTTGACAATTTTTTCAAGTTTGGCCAAAGACAACATATTATTTCGCTCATAAATTACATTGCATTGATAGCATTTTGTTGATATCATGTTAGTGCTTTTATATTTATGATTTTTATAGAGAGGAAGTCCACGACATAGCATATCAATACACTGCTTTGATAGTCAGCTTTATGAATGATTCCATCACTTCGAACGATCATGGGGCAGTTTCTCTAGAACCCATTCTGTAGTAAAAGCATTCGCCTCAATATGACATTACTATATGGGGCGCTCGAAGAATATAAGATTTCGTTTCGACCAATCAATGAAAAATTTTCATTTTATTTATTTATTTTATTATTTATGTACACATAATAAAATACATAAGGATATGACAAAATTAAGATCTGAGTACAAAGGTACTGCTTATTTCGTCGTTCATATTACAAGGACAAAATGTTCACACAGGGATAACCTGATAATTCTTTAATTAATGAATATGATAGGTAATGGTTAATATCTTTTTCCTTCCCCAAGGCTTTCCACAAGACCGGTCTTGTGCTTCCCGCATACATCTGCTTCCCGCGACCTTCATCAGGTCATCGGTCCACCTTGATGGGGGCTTCCCTACGTTGCCTCTTCCGGTATGCCGCCACTCCAGAACCTAACTTCCCATCGGCCATCGATTCTCCGAGTAATATACATCGCCCAATTAGGCTTCGCCCAATAATTGCGTAAGATACTAATATTATCAATTTATTTTAAAGAATATTGCGAAACCATTGCTCCATATGTCCGAATGTGTCTACTTAACAACGTAAATAATGCAATGGATGTTGTTGAACTGTCAAAATGAAATCAATAACAATGGATTTCATACAACGCAAACCCTGCAGGACCAGACCCCTAATCGGCGAACACATTTTTATCAAATGATTACGACTAGTTGGGATTGTTTGGACCGAACAGACCAATGGGCGGTCAACTAGTCGCAATCATTTGACAAAAATGTGTTCGCCGATTAGTAGGCAGGATTCAAAAGTCTCGCTTGCAACCACGAGATTAATAGAAAAACGTGTAGCAAGATCGATCGAATAGCGAAAATGTTATGTTATCAAACACGTTCCATTCTTCCAAAAATAGAATTATTCTCGAATCTAGATTTGAAAATAGAATAACTCTTTTGAACAACTTTACGGTCCACTGACCTTTTAACTGATTCGTAATAAGATGACAGTGAGCATGATCAAAAGTTAATTGCATAGTGTAAAAGGTCTTTATAATCAATTATGTAAGAATTGCAGGTTTTAAAAAGTATTTCAGTTTTTTTACTGAACAGGTGTGAAAGGCTTAGTTTTCTTTATTTTTTGAGCGAATTTGCTAAAGCGGAACGGGTGAAGCGATTTGTGATTTCGAGAGTCATGTTATATGATTCTGACACACTTTGAGACTTTTTGCTGTCCAGCACGATGCGTTTGTAAAATCATTTTCAACCAAGCAATTGCGTCACGCAGAGTAAAGGTAGTCGGAATGAAGTTGGAGTCACTTACTGGCCCTTCTTCATAAGAAAGTGCAAAATGAAACCATGGACCAAGCTTCTGGAGTTTCATAAGTAGGTTTACTTGGACTAAAATAATTTGATTTTATTAAATTATTCGCAGAAGAACGAGAGTAACTGATATAGCCCGAAGAATTGTAACACTTAAGTGGCAATGGGTCGGGAACATTGCCCGTAGAACCGATGCCCGATGGAGCCGACGGGTCCCCGAGTGCCGGCCACGCACCGGAAGACGCAGCGTGGGTAGGCCCCTGACAAGGTAAACCGACGATCTGGTGAAAGTCCCGTTGGATACGGCAGGAACAGGAGCGGTCGTCCTAGAGATCCTTGGGAAAGACCGATGTCCAGTAGTGGACGTCTTTTGGCTGTAATGAATTAATGAAGATTATTCACGCACGAATTTTAGCCGGCAAAAATAAGTTTGCATTTCAAATTATTCCTCGAAAAAATAACTGTCTTTTAAACTACTACTACCACCACTACTACCACTACTACTACTACTACTACTACTACTTTTTACTGTTTTTTTTTTGTGTTTTTAATATATGAAATATCAAAGCCACTCAGAACAACATAATATTTGTAATTAGCTATGTGATTCAAACTATGGAGTTTACTAATGATCAATAGTGTATTGATATTTGTTTTATTTCTTGATTATAGGTGTATACCACCAGTACGATTCTGTGACCTATTTTCTTGGGATGGGAAATCATCAAATGACCTCGCCCGCTCTGGGCGGAGCGGAATGGCGTGTCACACTTTTATCGACTAAAACCCTCGTGTGTTTTCACTTGCCTACGCGCCATGGCCACAATTTCTTTTTTAACCAACCCGCAACCCTGACCCCAGGAGGCATCGGTCTTTGTGGTCCCCGTCACGATGTGCCGACATCTTTTTGAGGCATGTGTGAAACACAACGCGCCGTCGACTCGGGCCTGGTCCTTACCTACAGGGTGGCGAGCTACCCACTGCTCACCGCCCGCAGGCCCACGCCTACGGTGGTCAAGAGTTCGATGTTGTCTCCCGACCAGGGCGTCTCCTGCGGCGGCTAGTGGCGTGAGCGCTGGGATTCCCGTTGCCTCACGTGCTCCGCCTCCTTCTTTGCCAATATCACTGCTTCGCAGAAGGAGGTGACGGCCTGCCATGCACTCTCGCTCCCAGACCAGGTCCGGACGCGAGAGATCGCCGCCGATCGCCGCCACGAGGATACGGCGGTGCCGTGCCCAAGCCGGGCAGACCTCCATCGTATGCTCCACCGTGTCCCCACGATTCTGTGATCTCAAAAACCCATTACTGCTTAATACGATACCCCTCGCTAAGATTCTGGTTGTCAAACTTTCGAGCTTCTGAGAACTCTTAAAGATCTATGAAAATCAACCGGGACCAACGGCTTAGCGAGCTTTCCGAGGGACGGGCTATAAGTATGTAAAGTCTCCCATCCACAAACTAACCAGGGCAAGCAACGAGCTCATTACAATCCCCGAGGGATTGTGTCCAAAGATTGGCCACTAAGCACAATAAAGAGACTCAAACAGTTTGTTACTCTCATACGCAGACAGTAAACAAGCCCAATAAAGAATCTAGATCATTATTGAATAAAAAATCTTCATATAGCGAATTGGCAGATAATAAGGAAGCTAAACGAAAACAAAAGAAGAAATTATGTATACTAAGTAGTTCCAAATCTAAGTGGTCCTTGTCCCTAACTGAAGACGTATTCTCGGATTACTTTAATTTCTGCAATTACGTTTATCAAAACGGAACAATAAAGGAAGTATTGGGAAACATAAAAAGCAAATTAAAAGATTTTACATTAAATGACTATTGCATAATTTTTATTGGTGAAAATGACATTAAAGCTGAACGAAATCAAATAGAAGTAATAACCACGATAAGAGAATCCCTAAAAAATGTGACCCATACTAATAAAATTATATGCTTACCGACATACATAGCAGGGGCACCCATATACAATTTTAAAGTCGATATGTTCAACAATCTTCTTTATTTGGACATACAAAATCATGACTACGCGTACATGTTTGACAGTAACCGTGACTTATCAATGGAAATGTTGTCTCAAACAACTGGGAAAATTAATAAAGCCGGAATGAAACACATATATGACTGTATTATGGAAAATATTATAGTTGATTGGTCCACAGTTGATGAGATCGACAAAAACGTAATTAACGATGAAAAACTCAAAACCATTACGACAAATTCTCAGGAAATCGATAAAAGTCCCAATACACAGCTTTTTCTCGGATAAGTATTTACATATTCTACATCAAAACATTGCAGGGCTTCTAAATAAATCAGATGCATTATGTCTCAACTTGGAAGAGCTCAGACACAAGGACGGCCCTGTGGACGTTATATGTATATCTGAGCATTTTATGATGGCGGGACAAGAGATAAACCTTAATCAACCTAATTATACGCTGGCCTCGTCGTACAGCCGGAGCAATAGTAAAAGAGGAGGAACATGCATTATAGTGAAAAAGGGACACAAATTCAGGGAAATTTGCGAAATCAGCAAGTTCTGTCTGTCGTCTATATTCGAGTGCTGTGCAGTCGAACTTACTGACTATAAAATTGTTATTATCTGTCTCTATAGAGTACCAAAACAAAATAACATGTATACATTTTTTAATAGGCTAGAAAAACTGCTTACCTATATTGCTAAATGTAATTATAAAAATGCTATAATTGCAGGTGACTTCAACATAGACGTTTTAAAAAGCAATAATGTTACTTTAGATTTTGAATGTTTGTTGTTAAATTATAATCTAAAATTAGCATTGCATGAACCGACGCGATTTGCTAGTCAAACATGTATCGACAATTTTGCACATAATTTTAATAAGGGTTGTAAAACAAAAACGTTAGAATTAGGTCTGTCTGACCATGCAGCTCAATTAATGAAAGTTCCTGTGAAAAAAATACCAACACTTAAATCTTGGCGTTCAACTAGGCGAGATTATAGCCTAGATAATATAAAAAAATTCAAAAGATGTATTAAAAGCCTATCTTTCTCACGTATTTATCATACTGATGACCCTAACATAGCTTATCAATATTTTATAGATGACTTTAAATTATTTTATGACCTTTGTTTCCCTCAAACTCAATTTTTAATAAAAGTCTACCAGACACCAAAATGGGTGTCACGCGGAATCCAAGTTTGCAGCCGGAAGAAACGGGACTTGCTATGGAATGCTAGATTAAATCCTTCAAAAGAGAATAAATTGAAGTATGTAAACTATTGCAAATTATTTAAAAGAATCATATCATTGACAAAACGTGCACAAAATAATTATAAAATAAACACTTCAAGTAATAAAATTAAAACAGCATGGCGAATAATAAATAAAACTAGACTCAGCCTACCAAAAGATTCTATTGATAGCATAGAAGTTGATGTTAACAAAATAATTAATAATCCTACACAAATAGCAAATGCATTCAATGATTATTTTGTTGACAAAGTCATTCCCATTCCGGATGTTGGGAAGAATGTAACTTCATTAATTAATCACCGTGTAAAATCAATGTTTCTTGCACCATGTTCACCCAATCAGGTTAAACAAATCATAACAACGCTGAAAAATACAAACAGTGTAGGACACGATGAATTCTGCACAAAAATTATAAAAACAGTAAATGAGGATATCTGTCACCACTTGAGCCACATAATTAATCTATCAATATCATCAGGTATATTTCCAAATGATCTCAAATTGTCTATCATAAAACCTTTATTTAAAAAAGATAATAAACAGTTAATGAAGAATTACAGGCCTATTTCGTTAATATCAATATTCTCTAAAATTTTCGAAAAATATTTATATGGTGAAATTAATTCGTATCTTGAAAAAAATCATATTTTGTGCACTGAACAAAAAGGTTTTCGACAAAATAAAACAATAAATATGGCAATTTATGAATTTTTCAAAAAGGTTATATACCACGTTGATAAAACGACTCCCGTTTGTGCTGTATATTGTGATATGTCACAGGCATTCGATTATGTAGACCCTAATATATTAATCAGTAAACTTGATGCCTATGGTATTAGAGGTAATGTTTTAGATTTAATCAAGTCATACCTAACAGATCGACAACAAATAACAGTAATCACTAAAGTAAACCTTAAAACTAAAAAAGAAGTAATATACAGCTCAACGAAACATGATGTAAAGTATGGTGTTCCCCAAGGTAGTGTCCTGGGGCCGCTTCTGTTTATTATATACATCAACGACTTACCGTACGTAACGAATCAACCCATGACATTGTTTGCTGATGATAGCACTGTTACAATTGCATGTAAGGACATTGGTCAGTATAATCGTGACATAAATAACTCTTTGACATCTATAATTTCATGGTTAAATAATAATAATTTAAAAATTAATTTGACGAAAACAAACATAATGCATTTTACACAAAGACTTAAAAATCCGTTAAACATACAATTGATACATAATGATTACGTTGTAAACGATACTACTGCTACCCGTTTTCTCGGTTTAACTATAGATAGTCGACTTAATTGGAAAGAACATATCGACATATTATGTAAAAAAGTCAGTAGTCTATCTTATGCATTATATAAACTTGCCCCCACTATTAATCTTGAAGCGTTACTTTCAGCATATTACGGCCTTGTTGAGTCTGCCCTCAGATACGGCATTATTTTTTGGGGCAATTCAACCAATAAAGATATGGTTTTTAAAATGCAAAAACGATGCATACGTGCTATGTTCGGTATACATAGTACTGACAGCTGTAAACCACTTTTTGTTAAGCACAACCTCCTTACATTACCGTCACTCTATATCTTTGAAATAGCTTTATTTGTCCACAAAAACCCGTATCTTTTTCCCCGCATATCTGATATTATAGAACGTAATCGCCGTGATAATAGCAGGCTCTGTGTTCCCTCTGCTAAAACAGCGCTAATGCGTAAAAGTGTCGTATGTAAGGCTCCAATTATCTACAATAAAATTCCAAAACATGTGAAGCAATTAAATACAAACCAATTTAAAAAAACACTTAAAAAAATATTGACTGTAAAATGTTATTATAATATTGATGACTTCCTAAATGACAAATCTCTTTGACTGAACAGAATTATTCCTACCTTTAAACTTAAATGCAATTATGTATATCTTTTATAAAAATGTAATCATGTTGTTATTGTAAATTAATTATTATATTGTTCGACTAATTAATGTAAATTAATTCATATTTGTAAGATAATGTATTCTTAATAATCTTATTAGCTTGAAGTATATTTTTTGTACACCAGTCATGGTCAAACATGTTGAAACGAAATAACCATTCCACCTGTAATGATCACAGCCATGTATTATTATCACCTACACATGTTTTTACAAATAAAATTATCTTATCTTATCTTATCTTATCTTATCAAGCGTAACTTTCCATATCATCAAACTTGGTTGCATTTAACTAAACACAATATTGAAATTGTCTAACAATTTGTCGCCATAAACAAAAAATAGATTCGAAGTAAGTAATTGTTGATTAAAATTCATTGACAATAGATCTAAAAATAGACCTATTGTATAGTTTGATGAAATGTGCATTTAGGAAGTGAAATCTGTGTGTATGCATTGTTACGTATGCAAGTGAAATCAAGCCACTTGTTTGGTAAATATTAGTTTTCGTGAGGGCGTTGACCTGTCTGTCAGTGAAGCAAATTGTTCCATTACGTCATCTTATTTGTTATGAACTGATTTTTATACTCGTACATAGTTTTTTTTTTAATTCTTTGACCACTCATTAAATCGCTTGTAATATGTCATATATAATTATATCCATACAAGAAATTTTGAAACTTTTTGCTGCTATGTTTTCCGTACTGAAAATCACACAACAAAAAGTTATAGACTTGTTCAAAACGTGTTTAGTGTCTTGTGTTACGTCAAAGTCCATACAACCTTTCTGTATTACCTCATTACAGCTTTGTGTAGTCCACTACTAGACACAGGCCTCTTCCATACTGCGGCAGAACACACAGTCCTCTGCCTTCCGAATCCAAGTCCACTATGGCTGAACAGTTTACGAGCTAACGAGTGCAGAAGAAGGTGGCCAGCCAAATTCATCTCCACTCTTTAGCTTTTCCGTTCATCTAGCTGGGGGGTTGGTCCTAGGCTCGCTGATACACGTCTCCATTCTAGGACTCGTCTGCTATGCTCTATCGGCCGTCAACCATTAGAGAGAGATGGCTAGCTACTGCTACATTAGTTTGCTTACTCTGCAAGGTAATTCAGTTTTTGTGTTAATTTGTGTTCCTTATATTATTCCGTATAGGTATTATACATAAATATAAAATTACAAGTACAGTTTTCCTGGTGGTAGGCTGTTAGCAGAAGTTATCACCCATCGAAAAATTGAGAGCTTGGACTAACAGCTGAACATGCTGTAATCCTAGTGTTCAATAATATCATTGGCTACCAGCAGACGTTACCACCCACCAGACAAAGTCTTGCCGCAAAGCGATTCGTCATGTGCCGGCATGATGTCTGGTGGAGCCATACGGAGGACGGGTCTGAGCAGTTGTGTAGCGATGTGTGCCGGGTACGATGCGCCAAATGTTGTTGTGGCTGGTGTTTGGTTGTGGAAGATCTCCAGATCATTTTCCCTTTGGCGCAGCGCAGGTGGTCGTGTTGTTGGGTTTACCATCGCATCACCACGCTCAACTGCCGTCTTCCTTCCTATTCACTCAGGTTTTTTTAAGTGAATAGGCTCTTCATAAACTACCGCGCTTTACTCTCAACGATTGCATCACTGCTTATCACCAGGCGGGATTGTGGTCAAGCACTTTGTAATTATACAAAAAAAAAAAAACAGTAAAGAAATCTATATGTTTTTTCAAGTCGCAAAAAACGTGTAAAGGTCACATCAGGGTTATTACTAAAAATACGAAATAAAAAACTTAAAAAAAAAATAAACATAACTAGTCTTTCGTAAAATGAAAACGAATATTGCTGAAAAACACTGTTTCTAAATATTTCGTCAAATTACCAAAGGTAGTTAAGTTTTTAGCAACACATTTTTTTTGTACACAAAAAATGCTAAAACGGTTTGATAAGAACTGCTTTACCTAAAAAATAGCATAGGAAAACTAGTGCCTATTAATTACCCACAAACCCTGCTGACTTAACTATGCGCCTGCTACAGCGGTCCAGCGGACCATCGGACTGCATCGGAGTTAAATAGCCTTCTAATCGTGTAATGGACTTCCCACGAAAACCGACACTTTTTGCGTCTGAATACCGAAGATCTTACCACATGAATACTGACGATGGTCTCGTTTTTATTCCAATAGAAGTCCCGTAGTAAGGTTTGTGGTGAATCATTTTGATTGGGAATGACGAGGTGTTTGATTTTATTGAATGTTTTTCGATTGATTATTTAGAAAAGACGAGTGATGCTTGTTAGTAACAAATATTTGGAGTACGTATCACGTTGAAACGACAAAAAACTTGTAAGTAAGCTAACTGACAATGGTATTTAAGAATTACTAACTATCCAAATGTTACCTACCAGCATTTCAACTTTGTTAGATCAGTTTTTTTATTATATTTTGCATGCTGTGGTCTCTGTGCATAAATGAAGAAGTGCACTCACTCAAAGTCTGCTATTGAATTTTACTTTATGTGTTTTATATTATGTACATAATGCTTTGGACAACAGTAAATATAATTATAATAAAATAGAATACCTTTTTATTATGTATGATGTCGTTTGATGTAGTTGAAGTTTTCTAAGAAAATAATAATTAATTTAATACGTATGTTACAATTCATTTGTCATATTAAATTTTATTCAAAACATTTATTGGTTTCTAACTAAACTTCAATAACAGACTTGGTCTTGGTTACGTATCTCCTTTGGGGACCATACGTGTCCTTTGATGACTATAGGTACAAGTTAAGGTTATTAAAGTGCTGGTGGGAAAAATAAGGTTTAGAACTTGAGATGAGACCATACGAAAGCACAAGGGTAAATACATGCTTCTGTTAGGTTTCAAACTATCTACTTCTGGTTGCAAACTGTACCTAAATCATAAAATAATGTATGCCATAACAATTACACGTAATACAGCATGCAATACATGACGTACAAAATAACATTTCCTTCGATCTCTTCTATTTATACCGTATCCCGCAAAATCTCTAATCCCACTAATAAATCACTCGGTACAAATAATTTCTCGTTACTCCGACCGTATCTGTGTACCAAGCGTTACATTGAATCAGTTATTGCGACGGACTTACTTTTCAAAGAAACATAAGACATGCGCTTATAAAAAAGATCTTACCGGCCAATTTATACCCTACACCTGCAGTCACACGGTTGAATTCACGTTGGAATAAAAAGTGTGATAGATCAAAACGGAATTAAAAAACTAATCGAAAATGAATGCACGTCGCCTCAGACGGCCGAGAAAGGAAAGCACGTATTTGTCGCGGTTCCGTAGGAAAAAAATCTTATTTCATTCATAAAATGAGTCGCATTCAGACCGGAGTTCTTTTTTTCTTTCTCCGTCGGAGCGCGTTATTCACCGGGCCGCTTGATCGACGTGAAATGATGTCAAAACTAACTTTTTTAAAGTTCTTTACATTTAACACACTGTTCACACTCGAGTGACTCCGTCACGGGTACGGATTTTCATAGTTCAATTCCCAAGCTTGAGTTGATCTTATTTTAGTGACCCTATGTTTTTATTTGTAGGTTATTTTAGTTTTAACACATACGTGTTAGGTTGATTGGTTTTAGATGACTTTTACATAACATCACGTCAGCTTTCTAAAATAAAGAAAAGTATTACGGCTCGTGCAGAACGATCGTAGAAATATACTAAATTAAACACAAAAATATATACTTACAATATAAAAAAGTTACAATAAATCAGAAAGTCCTTAATGAGGCCAAAATGCTCCTATCTCAATATAGTGCTTCTATATTTAAAAAGTAAATGTCACAGCGCTAGTATTCTGAAAAGGAGAAGCTGCTTCCTAAACAACAAAAGCCAATATTCAATTTCAGATAATATATTAAAGTTCCTAGTAAAAGTGGAGGAGTCTATTGTAATCAACTGGGCACAAAATATTGATGAGGTCTAATTTTCTAAGATAATACATAGTGCACCTAATTAAGGTAATTATCAATTTGAACCATTTTGAAGCATATTCCTAATCCATGTTTCCATTTGTTGGAAAAATGTGTTTGCTCTACTATGTAAATAGCGCAATGAATCCTGATAAACTATCAAAAATGAAACTCATTGCTACTGATAATGTATTACGCAATTACTCTGCAGGATCTAACATTAGCAGTCATCGTTGGACAACTAAACCTACGGAGTATTATTATTATTTTTTAAAATTAAACATTGGCCATTTCGGTTTAGTTTTATGAAAAGACATCGTGTTTTACTTGACAGCCTCCGTGGCGTAGCGGTAGCGGACGCGGCCGCTGCGCAAGGGGGCGCTGGTTCGATTCCCGCACAGTGAAAATATTTGTATGCATGAATATGAATATTTGCATTGGTCTGGTCGTGCCTCGGAAAGCACGTTAAGCCGTTGGTCCCGGTTGCCATAAGAACATCTAGTGGCAGTCGTTACGGGTTGTTGGAGCCGTCAAAAGTCCAACAATTGGTCTAACTGCAGTGCTTCGATGTCGCCTTCGGGTTGTGGAGGTCAGACGGCAGTCGCTTCACGGAAAATGTCGAAGTTTAGCCATATCAGCAGTTGGACTGGTAAAGCGGACCCCAGACTCCAAAGCTGAAAAAGGCTTCGGATGCGACTGGGATTAACGCTGGGATGATGTTGACATCATGTTTTACTTGTATCGTATGTTTTATATTACCAAGAAACCTTAATCTATACTAGGTAACATATAAAGCTGAAGAGTTTGTTTGAACACGCTAATCTCAGGAACTACGAGTCCGATTTGAAAAATTCTTTTTGCGTTGAATAACTCATTGATCCAGGAAGGCGTTAGGCTTATTAACCTAACGCAGCATAATGCATTATTATGCATTATGCTGCGACCAATAGGAGCTTAGCATATAAAAAAAATAAACACATCAAAACCTACGCGGGTGAAACCGCGTGGCGCAGCTAGTATGTTATATTTCTACTTCCTACTCCTCCTAATGATATAAATGAGAAAATTATTGGAAGGAAAGAAGGAAGAATGGATAAATGGATGTTTAACTATTACAGTACAATAAATTCAGGTTAGCAGTTAGTTTATCACAATCTTCTCCTTCTTCTTCAGTCTATAGATGTCCACTGCTGGACAAAGGCCTCCCCCAAGGCTTTCCATGATGGCTTTTATGGTTTATTACAATATCACACCTGTAATTTCAAAAGGGTTGGGCAGAGTTATATGTTATTCAGTTTTCTTGCAAATGCGTGCAATAAATGGACGGGTCAACCGCTAAATACCATCAACGATTGCATTACTGCTTACCATCAGGTGGGATTGCAGTCTAGCAATAGTTTATAATTATTAAAAAAGAAATGTCGATTTATAAGGAAATATCAATAATAATTGTTTTCTTATGTAACAGAATACAGTCTATGTCCACTTCCATCGATATTTGACACAGTAACTTATTAATATGCATGCAATTCAAGGCAATATTATAATTTATGTGTTTACTTTAGTTAGTTAAAGCCCTGGGTTTTAACGCTTCAACCAGTGCACATGTTTTGCACAGGTCAAGATTTTCGACAAATAAAAATACGAGTATAATAAATAACTACTGCTTTTTTATTTATTTTAGGACAATTTACAGCTGAACTGATTGAGTATGTAATAAAGTTAAATTAGGCTGAGAATAAGCACTTTTTGAATGTCACTTTAGTGTTGCAATTCTTGGGGTATGTCGGTTACTCTCGTTCTTCTGCGGATCTCCTCATTCCTGTCAGCATTCTGTCAATGACTAAGTTACGCAACGTGGGGATGAAACTGCATGCCAGTTGAAGCTTCACTTTTAACTCTCTTTCGTTCTTTACACATCATAAGATAGTGTAAAGGGGCTTTTTAACACATTTCACTACTGGCTAATTGCACACAGTAACTAGCCAATAAAGCAAAACTCGCGCGCGACAGCTATCCTAGAAGGCGTGAACATAAAATACAAATGTCTTATAACGTTTTATATGAAGATATAGCCTCTATATGTTGCCGTGCATTTGATATTATTTATTTATTAACAAAATCAATTATATCAACTATCATAGAAAAACTACATAATTAACTTAAAAACTACTATTAAAACTAACGTGGAATAGTGGACTCTCTCGCTTACATTATTTCACAGAAGATCAAACATACAATCATAAGCTTATTCCATTCATCCGCAAACAGGTCACATTCAGGGTTGGCCATCAGAAGGGCATTCAGCACCTTTAGGGTACGACAGACCGAGGATTCAGCTCTGTTTATCGTTTTTGCTGGAAGTGGCGCAAACAGATTGTGCCTGCGGCTTTGACGGTGACCAATTTATTTGTCAGGCACAAATAGTCAGCAGAAAAGAACATAGAGCTCTGGGTATACGTCCCCGCAATGTCTCATAAGCTAAGGTGAGCTGGTCAAAGCCTCTTCTCTCTTCCAACTAGTTAGATCCCAACATCCCTAAGAGACATTTGGTAGGGTACATATAGGGAAAAAATGGTATAAACTCTGGAAGAGGTATCTAAGGAAATTATACCTACTATTGCTTCGAGATAAATTGAGATTGGACTGATCGAATGATATGATCGTAAATGAATATTTGGTGTCTCATATAGTAACGGCAAACAGAACTATATCATCTAACTATATCATCAGATGATATAGTTCTGTTTGCGGAAAGTGCATCACAACTAAAATCTATGATAGAAGATATAAAAATGTCAGCTTTGAAATCGGTTTAGAACTAAACACTGCTAAAACTAAAATAATGACAAATAGTAAAAATATCCCTATTATTGTTGAAAATTCTCCAATAGAATATGTTCAAGAATATATATATCTGGGCAAACAAATATCATTCAAAAAGACTAGGCACAGAAATGAACTAAGCAGGCGAGTAAACATGGCTTGGAACAAATTCTGGAGTCCTAAAGAAGTTCTCAAGTCAAATATACCAATGAGACTAAAGAAAAAAGTCCTAGATTCTTGTATTCTACCTACTCTCTCTTACGCATCACAAACATGGATATTCAAGAAATTTACTTGTAACAAAATATTAACAACCCAAAGAGCCATGGAACGGAGCACTCTGAAAATAAAACTTAAACATAAAAGAAAAAATACAGATATCAGAAATACTACAAAAGTAATTGATGCTTTACAACACTGCATAAAGCTAAAATGGCAGTGGGCCGGCCATGTTGCTAGCATGGATGCTGAAAGATGGACAAAAAAGATAACATTATGAAAAGGACCATCAGGTAAGAGAAGTAGAGGTAGACCAATGGAGAGATGGGTCGATGAAATTCTGAAAACAGCGGGGAGAAACTGGATAGAAAAGGCAAAAGATAGAGTAAAATGGAGAAAAATGGAGGAGGCCTTCACTCAGTAGAGAGGTCCTTAATAACATAAGTGTTAAGTGGATGCAAAATAAGTATCATTTAATAGTTTTTAAGTATTAGAAAAATGTATAATGTAACCAAATACCTTAAGTGTAAGTTTAATCATATGTAAAAAAAAAATTGATTCTAAGGAATAAACAAGCATGCATTGCTCCATATGTTTGAAAATGTGTCTACTCAACAACGTAATTAACGCAATGAATGTTGTAAAACTGTCAAAATGAAACCCATTGCCACTGATAGTGTGTTACGCAATTACCCTGCTGGTCTGGAAACTTTGTGTATTATGTCAGGGGTAGTATGAAATTGCCGTTTTGTTGCAATAGGTTCTTTGAATTGAAATATAATCTACATGATTTGAGGTTTTCGAATGAAATTTTTCTCACATCATTTCTATTAAGTATATTATTCTTTTGAAATATTTGAATATCGACTTTCAATTGTTGATGGTATTCAAGTTAGACAATAAAGATGCATACCTACTGCAAAAAGTGATTTTTGAATACGAGTTCCGGATCTGCCTCGCAGCCCCAGAGTAGATTGGTAGATGCTACATATGTCTTCGAATTTTTGGCTCTAATCTATGACATGTCGGTTTCCTCGCGATCCTTCTGGCTATATTACCTTCAATATCTTCTCTTCTCATACATACACGTATACCTTTTTATTAAGAGTTTTAATTTAAAAAAGTTGAAATTAACGCTTTCACATGTCTTCAATTTTTTTGTTTATATTGTATGTTGGTTTTTGGAACAAGCGAGGTAGATCAAAGAAGTGCTGGCTTGACGTTGTAAGTGATGACATGCGTGTTCACAATATTTTACCACAGGATGCTAAAGATCGCGCGAAATGGAAATAAATGGGCAGGAAAGCGGACCCCGGGCTCCAAAGCCGCGGGTGCAACCGGGATTAAACGCTGAGATGATGATGATAATGATATGCTGGATTCCTCATGATGTTTCCCTGAACCTGTTTGGAGAGGAAAACTAAATTATTTGCTCATATTAAAGCATGCCATACCCATGACCTGCAACTCGTAAATCATGATCACCACTGCTCTTTGACCTACACGATTAATGGTCGTCCTCCGTGGCGCAGCGGTCAACACGCCTGCCTACGACGTGGAGGCCCCGGGTTCGATCCCCGGCCAGGTCATGATGGAAAACGATATTTTCCTGATTGGCCTGGGTCTTGGATGTTTATCTATATAATTTGTATATATTATAAATATAGTATCGTTGAGTTAGTATCCCATAACACAAGTCTCGAACTTACTTTGGGGCAAGCTCAATCTGTGTGATTTGTCCGTATATATATATTTATTTATTTATTATTTATTAATTAATGACGTATGTATAAAAATTGCTATTTAACACTTAGGCTTAAAATGTATAACTTACAACGCCGTGGAATGGAATGGAAGCGATTCATTTAAACAATTCATTGTGCACTTTGTGCCAAAAGTGTAATTCAAAAATTAAATACATACATACGCACAGGTACCGAATCTTCTGGAGAATTATCGCGCATACTCGGGAATTCCGGTAGTAACAGTCTTGTCTTTAGTTTGTATGTTCAATCATTGACATAAAGTTTATTTTCCTATGTACGGAAATACGATTCCGCTCCGTTCTGCGGCAGTGTAAATTATTGACTACAAATAATATGAAGACGACTCAATTCAGTTATTTTCAATATAATTGTCTGCGGTGATGACTAATTCTACCGAACACCTGAATAACATGACTGTGTCTCTGTCTGTACTCATCATCTCAGAGTTAATTCCAAACGCATCGGGGGCTTTTCAGCTTTGGAGTCTGGAGTCCGCTTTACCAGTCTAACTGCTGATTTTGGCTAAACTTCGATATTTTCCATGAGCGACTGCCGTCTGGCCTCCACAACCTGAAGGCGATATCTAAGCATTGCAGGTAAACCAATTGTTAGACTTTTGAGGGCTCCAACAACCCGTAACGACTGCCATTACGATCAACAGTTGACTGGTGTTCGTATGGCAACCGGTATCAAAGGCTTAAGGTGCTTTCCGAGGCACGACCAGACCAATGCCTCCAATTCATATTCATGCATACAAATATTTGCAATGCGCGGGGTTAGAACCCGCGCCTCCTTGCGCAGCGCCCGCATTAGCTACCGCTACGCCACGGAGGCTGTAGCATGACATATACTATGTCTCTTATATGCTCTCATTCAAGCATCTAGAATTCTAAGAACCATTAAAAAAGTCAATTCAATCACTCGCAGAACATTTGACACAAACGCCAAAGCCGAATTATAAGTCCACTCTTCACAATTAACATGGCGACCTCACACAGTCGCAAAAACGTTAACAATATCTTGGCGATTCACGTAGTAAACAGAACAAGACTAGAACTTTACATAAACGGCGAAACTTTCGAACGTAACAGAATCACGATCACGACTCGATCCTTTGTGCGGATCGATACGATCCATCGATCTGTGCGTCGCGTCGTGTACGCATGCATTATGTACTCGCATTTTTAGGGACGGTTGCACTGTGGCGGCAAATATTTTTGGCAAATCCTCGCACAGTTTTTGTTCATATTCAACAAGTGCTACAGGAAACCTCGAAACGTCTGGTAGCCGAGACAAAAGAGCTGCCTTTTATCTGGGCCATATGCTAAGCATTGCCAATCTTTTGGATACATTGCTAATTGAAAACAATGTGGATGGATTCTTCAACATTACGTTTACGTTTCTAAAAAGTTTTATTAAGTTAGTTACATCTTCTTCTTCTTCAGCCTATAGATGTCCATTGCTGGACAAAGGCCT
>JADWQK010001471.1:0-33468 GCA_017933935.1 Sesamia nonagrioides
TACATGTGCGGTTGACAATACATGCGCGGGCAAAGGGAGACAGAGCACTCGGCACGCGGTCGCATCGCTCATAATAATACCGTCGAAAATGGTATTTTAAGAAATTACTAAATTTTGGGGAAATTGGAATTCATACCCGAAAAATAAAATATTTGGTCATGCTTTTACCTAACCTTTATTATCCTTGTGGGTCGGATGGAGTTTTCTATACATATTGCATATAAAAAAAAATATGTTTTCTACTTTTTAGTTCGATTTCACACATTTAGATATACCTTAACATTACCTTAACATTGCGGGCAATATTTACTTTTATAACTGTATTAAAATTATAAATGTTAGTTTTTTAATGTAAGTAAAAGAGAACGCTGAATATGTAGATATGAAAAAAATATTAGGGTACAATAATTTGTAAATAATATTTTGTAAATAATATCCTATTTAATCATTATGTGGAACAATTAACTCATGTTCAAGATAGTTCTCATTTAGAGACTCTTACCTAATAACCTGTATTTTTTCACACAATTTAACTAAGCAACTATTATGGGAACATATAATATGTATGCATGACTCATCATCATTCTCCTGCCCTTATCCCAATTTATTTGGGGTCGGCGCAACATGTCTTTTTCTTCCATGCATCCCTATCAGAAGCCATCTCCGCAGTCACTCCCTTCTTAGTCATATCATCCTTCACACATTCCATCCATTGTTTCTTTGGTCTTCCCCTACTCTTATGGCCATCAACATTCATAATTAAGACTCTCCTCACGACATTCTCCTCAGTTCTCCGTAACACATGCCCGTACCATGACAACCGATTTCCACACAACTTTTCAGCCACCGGTGCCACTTTCAGACTTCCTCTTATGTACTCATTTCTTATTCTATCCATTCGTGTAACACCACACATCCCTCTTAGCATTCTCATCTCGGCTGCATGCAATTGCCTTTCATTCATCCCTTCCGTAGCCCAACATTCTGATCCATACAAGACAGCAGGTCGGATCATGGTTTTATATATTTTCCCCTTAAGTTTATGGGGAATGCGGGAGTCGCAGATTGTTCCCGTGACCTGCCGCCATTTCATCCACCCAGTGTTAATTCTGTGCTTAACCGTCCGATCTATTTCGCCATCGCTTTGCACGAGTGAACCGAGATACCGAAAGTCGGAGCAAATTGGTAGGAGTGCGACATCAAGCGCTATGGCTCCAGAAGTGGAAAGACCGCCGAAATCGCAGAACATATATTCGGTTTTGGTTCTGCTGATTTTCAAGCCAACATTCTCCAGCTTCTGTTGCCATTTCTCCAATCTGCTCTGGATCTCAGGTCCATCTTCACCGACGAGAACAATGTCATCGGCGAACAGCATGCACCAGGGTGCCTCCTCCTGGATGTCCGACGCAAGAGCGTCCATAATCAACAGGAAGAGGTACGGACTTAAAGCCGATCCCTGGTGCAAGCCTACCGCCACACTGAACTCGTCGGTATTGCCAGCAGCCGACCGGACGTAGGTACGAGATCGACTGTACATAGCACGAATTAACTCTACATACTTCCCAGGCAAACCTTTCTCTTTCAGGGCCCACCACAGCACATCACGAGGTACGAGGTATATTAACATGACTATACATATTTATTGAATTATATAAAAGACAAAAGGACGATGAAGGAATATAATGAATTATGGAGGAAGTGTAATGAAATCAAATCGAGTTAAAAGTAAAAACCAACGAAACGCTTTATTATCAACGATTGCATCACTGCTTATCATCATTTTTTAAATCACGTCTAAACTGTCTATGGAGTATCTTAATTGTAGTGGCGGCCATGTACCGGAAGACGCAGTGTAGGGAGGCCCCCAACAAGGTGGACAGATGACCTGGTGAAGGTTGCAGGAAGCCGATGGATGGGGGCAGCACAAGACCGGTCATCATGGAAACCCTTTTTCCAGCAGTGAAACTAATATTTCATCTTCTGTCCGTTCATAATGGAATAGAAGGAAAAAGATACTTACTTAAATTAAATTTAATTTATGAACAATGAAATTGGTGTCAATATTATGTAATCTTATTTTCAGCATAACTTAGGTAAATGTATAAAACAAAACGCACAATACAATTTAAGTAACACTAGGGCATATTAAAGTCACATTGAGTTTTTTTTGGCGGGAAGCTAAGATGAGTGCTTACGCTCATTTTTTCATTGGACTTTTAAATTATTTATAGTGTCGTTTCATTAAATAAAACGCGTGGATTTATGTAGTAAAAAGTGCATTCAGTGAACCCTACTATTATAAAGGAAAGTTTGTGGGTATGGATGTATGGATGTTTGTTACCTTTCACGTAAAAAAAACTACTGAATGGATTTAAGAAATTTGGCACAGGGGTAGTATAATAGTCTGAATAACACATAGCTACTTTTTATCCTGAAAATACATGCAGTTCCCGTGGGATACGAAAATATTAGTCCACGCAGTGGAGCCGCGGGCGGAAAGCTAGTAATTCATAAAGAACAGTGAAATATTGTAGCATAGTGGCCACATCATGGCTTTGAACCAAATCTTCCTCCGTGTTCGGTCCGCGCGGCCGTCTTTTTCGACATGAATAATTCATTACGTGCCATTGGCTAAATGCACAAACCGTGCGAAGCCATAAGAGAAAGAAAGAAGAACTTTTGAAGATTTTTATTTTACTTGACATTGGCACAAGTGCCACACTACAAAAAAAAAGTCACATGTCACATTATTTCACCGTTTCTAAAAGATGAGGAAAGTACGTTGGAGTACATTGGAGGCACTTTCTAATGACATTAGATTAAGTACCGGCCGTAAATTCTATAATTGTGAAGAAATATCTACAACATAAAAAAATAATGAATGAAATGAAAAAACTAATGAATGATGTTCACCTTGGCTCCTACTGGTCAGAATGTGTCCTTGGAGTGCACCGACCCGCCTGCGCCTTCAGCTTTTGAGAGTTGCGATTTCCTCAAACCTAAACTTTGGGCGGTTCATTGAGTCCAAGGCCAAGGTGGCTGCCAGAAAACTTGGCGTCATTGCAAAGGTCCGGCGGACCGGATTGATTCCCTATTAGCCCGAGCATGCGGCATGTATCTCTCCACAACTGTGCTGTCATCTGCATACCCATAGATACCGGTCATCAGCAGATCGTTAATATGCAGCAGGATCAGAGTTGCAGAGAGAACAGACTTGAGGAACACCGGCATTAGTCGACATGGGTTCAGATGAGCATCCGTCGACAACAATTTGGAGGGACCGTTCAGTCAGGAAGTCTTTTACCCAGCCAGTCAGGCCAGGGGAAATGCCGTACGCTGGAACCTTACTCAAAAGGCCAGCGTACCATACCCGGTCAAAGGCCGTCGAGACATCATGGGAGACAGCAATCGCTTCCCTATTTCTCTCGAGGGCCTCGCCCCACAAGTGAGTGGCATACACTAGTAGGTCCCCAGTTGACCAATTACCAACCAAATACCAATTACCGAAACCCATACTGTCGGTCACTGAGGAGATCGTTACCTTCCAGGTATGCCAAGAGGCGCGAGTTCAACACACACTCCATAATTTTGCAAAGTATGGAGGTGATCGAAATCGGCCGATAGTTGGTAGGATCGCCACGACTACCGTTTTTTGGGCACGGGCTACACGTTGGCAAGCTTCCAGAACTTGGGCACTATATCCTAAATGAGAAGCGATACAAGCGTGTGAATACAGGAGACAACTCGGGCGTACATGTCTTAAGAACAATCGCTGGTATACCATTTGGGCCACTAGCCTTATTCACATCCAGGCGACACAGTACTCTCAAAACCTCCTTGTTCCTAATGCGAACCTCTGGCATTGAAGTTCCGCAATGAGGTAATTTAGGTGGAGTAGCACTCTTAGTATCAAGACGTCAATTATGGGCAAAGAGACCTGCTTTCTCTCTCGCAGTATGAGACAGTGCTCCATCAGGCCTAACCAGCGGAGCCAGTGTGGGCCGACAGAAATTTGCCTCAACCGATTTGGCAAGGGACCAGAAAGATCTGCTATCGGATGGTTGCGCAGAGAGCTTGTTGCCAATATGAGTAATGCGGTCGAAGCGAGCCTTCTTAAGCGCCTTTTTGTAGGACTTGGCAGCACGGTTAAAGGCTCTCTTCTTTGAGCTTAGATCCGGACCTCTGGGGTCACTAGCGTCAATTCAAGGTGAGAAATGGCGTGTGCTTACGCTGTTCAGCTTGAACACAGTCGGCGTTAAACCATGGGCGAGCCGAGCCACCCTCGGGCACGTCACTGAAGGGGATTAAATACTCCATAGCTTGACGCACCACTTATATAGCGTCCGCACAGCTCGACGGATTGTCAGAAGAGAAGTAAACTTGCCGCCAAGGATAAGACGCAAAAAGTGGCGCATCCCATCCCAATTTGCTGACTTGTGTGTACTTCGACAGACAGTGGTCTGAAGTTCCTAACGGCGAGGAGACTGTTACAACACATCTATCCGGACACTGATACCGCCAATTGTCTGGACCTTCTGCTGACCACTGGGTCAGCAGAAGGTCCCCAATTACCTGCGGTCGGCCGCACGGGAGCACCGTGCTTCGGATCCCGCTACCCTCCACGACCAAACTGCGACACAACAACATTTGGCGCGTCGTAACCGGCACACATCGCAACACAACTGCCCAGACCAGTCCTCCGTACTGCTTCATTCGACATTAAGCCGGAACAGGACAAGTCGCTTGGCGGCATGACTTTTGTCTGGTGGGTGGTAACTTATGCCGGCGGCCGATGTTGAGGCCTACCACCGAGTAAATAGTAGTTTTGGTGCTTATATAGCCTGTAAGGATGCCGATTCACTTGTTCAAAAACTGTAATATTTTAATGTCTTGTTAAGATACCTACTCCACAGACAGTTTAAACGTGATTAAAAAAACATGGCCACTAAAAACTATATATAAATCTATATGTATTCGTTTTTGCCACCGACTTCCTAAATTAGTTATTTTTCACTTTGTAGGGTTATTTTTGGAAGCCACTATTTTTTTTTTAAGTTTATATTTCATAATTTTTAGTTGTGAATAGGCTAGCAAGCAAACGCAATTTTGTTTACTTGATTTTTTACCCGTAATTTTGGTTAAAATATCAAACTCCAGAACCGATTTTTATAAAATGACGTTATTATAATATATATAATCATGTCATCTCTAGCAATGCTCATACATTCACTCAAGTCCCAGAGGAGACTTGAGTGAATGTATGAGCATTGCTAGAGATGACATGATTACACAACTTACATTCAAACTCTTGATTTTTTTTATTGTCGCATCAGCATGACGAGTAGGCAGTTGTTATCCCACGTTAAACTGCAATGCTGTCAATTGTTGAGGAATTCGCTCGACTGTCTATGGTCTTTATTATCAGATCTACTGCAGACCTTAATTATCACCCATGGGTGCAAAGTTTTATCAATACAAATGAATTGAATCCAAATACAAGGTAGCTACTCTAAACCGTTGAGGAGTTCTTTGAACTGTTCTTCGTCTTCATCATAAGACCTCTAATGACAATAAGAATCCATCTTATTTGTATTGATAGCAATACAAATTAATCATGCAAAAACACAAGGTAGCTGTTGTGAATCGTTAAGGAGGTCCCTCGTCTGTCTCATAGATAATGTAGATCATCATAAGACCTCTAATGACAATAAGAATCCATCTTATTTGTATTGATAGCAATACAAATTAATCATGCAAAAACACAAGGTAGCTGTTGTGAATCGTTAAGGAGGTCCCTCGTCTGTCTCATAGATAATGTAGATCATCAGATGTGGATCATCAGATCCACTGCAGACCTTTATCAAATTGTCGTGCTATAAAATACTTAATGACAAAACTTACAAATGCACTAGTCGCCCGTTATTTTTTACAGAGATACTCTTGATTTCCCTGGTCTTCCACCATCAAACCCTGATATCCTCATCATAGGACCACTGTAGAAGTATCTTATTTCCAATGAAAGAAGAATTATCAAAATCGGATCATAAAGGACGAGGTTATCTGCGTCGGCTGCCGGCGGAAGTTACCACCCACCAGACAAAGTTTTGCCGCCAAGCGATTCGTCGTGTTCCGGCATGATGTCTGGTGAAGCCGTACCGAGGACGGGTCTGAGCAGTTGTGTTGCGATGTGTGGCGGGTACGATGCGCCAAATGTTGTTGTCTCGGGAGTTTGGTCGTGGAGAGTCTCCAGATCAATCTCCCTCTAGCGCGGCATCGTTTGGTCGTGTTGGTCTTGGGTTTAACATTGCATCACCTCGCTCAACTGCCGTCATCCTTCCTATTCCTAAGTTTTTTAATTGAATAGGCTTAATAAACTAGCGCGCTTTACACACAACGATTGCATCACTGCTTACCATCAGGCGGGATTGCAGTCAAGCACTAGTTAATAATTATTAAAAAAAAAATCTTAGAAAAAGAAAAAAAATACAAAACATTTAAATACGGTCGAATTGAGTAATCTTTGAAGTCGGTTAAAAATACGTCAGATGCGGACTAAGTGGATAGGACTAAACTAATATTTATATTCTGTCCTTTTCTTAGGTCCGTATTACAGAACGTCACTCAAACTCAAGCTCTACTTAAGTCTTGTTTCAAGCCTTTTGATTGGTTGAATCTAGTTTTAAGTAATGCTTAAGTAGAGATCAATGCTTGAGTAACGTTCTGTAATACGGACCTTAATGAAGTAGAAATGTAAAGATAAGTTTAATTTGTGAACAGATATCATGTGAATAGATATCTCTCAGTGGGACACCCAAGCTATATTCCACCAAGTAGGCCCGGTGGGGATTGATAAATGTCTTCAAATTGTTGGTAAATAAATTTAAATAGGACACGTCGGTTTTGTCACGAATCACGATGGATTTCATTAACCGTTTTTAGAGCAGTTGTAAAGAAATCGTTTACACGTAGTAAAGCTTCTTCCGGGGTTTGAACCTACTACGTCCAACTCGTGTGTTTATTTATGTTTGTTTGTCACTGTTTGTTGTTAACTTGTATAGTTTATTTTAATAAAATATTAATTACAATTTTATGCCCGTAATACGTTTATTATGCGATAATGTAGGTATTATAAAAGGTGTGTATTATGTGTATATTATGTATAAGCACAGTTTTAAAAGATTAATTGACTGTGTTGAAAGGAAATTAAAGAAGAATGTATGATTTGTCTATTTGTAGTATTGGTTATATAATTTAAACCATAATTTATTTCGGTTTTATTTGATGAAAATGATTTCTGTAAAAACAGACTTTTATTTTGTTGTAATATCTAAGATAAAATCCATCATACTTAATGCACGTACGAGATAAAAATAGAACACAACAATGTATGCATTTGAGGTCATGGTTCTGTACCTACAGTGAATTATAATTTATAGTTACATGAAATAGCTGTAACATATTTTTTGTCCGGAATAAATATTAAATGATATGAATTTAGATGGCTCAAAACATTCGTCGTGTTCCGGCATGATGTCTGGTGTAGCCGTACGGAGGACGGGTTTGAGCAGTTGTGTTGCGATGTGTGGCGGGTACGATGCGCCAAATGTTGTTGTGTAGGGAGTTTGGTCGTGGAGAGTCTCCAGATCAATCTCCCTCTAGCGCAGCATCGTTTGGTCGTGTTGGTCTTGGGTTTAACATTGCATCACCTCGCTCAACTGCCGTCATCCTTCCTATTCCTAAGTTTTTAAGTGAATAGGCTTAATAAACTAGTGCGCTTTACCATCAACGATTGCATCACTGCTTACCATCAGGCGGGATTGCAGTCAAGCACTAGTTTATAATTATAAAAAAAAAAAAAAAAAAAAATTCCAATTTCCCCGAAATTTGGTAATTTAAAAAAAAGAATTACAACGCCGGTAATATTATGAGCGAATAGCGACGCAACCACGTGCCGCCTGCCCTGCCCCCCGCCGCCCACGTTAGTGTTGCTTACCGCACATGTATTAACTTACCTCTTTTTACCCGACTGCCAGGAGGGTTATGTTTTTAGCTCCTATCTTGTATGTATTATTCTTTATTACCTAGTATCTCCAGAATCGCTGAACGGATTTTCACATTTGAGGTATCGTTAGATTTGAATTAATTGCCCAACTGCTACTAGATAGGTGACATTTTAAAAAATCCAAAATGGCGGATGTATGACGCCATATTGTGAGATATAAATAAATAAATTTCTACCAAGGATATCGAGTGGGATATCAAAATGAAGGATTTTAAACACTGATTCTAAATATGTATATAACTTAATATTAAATGGAACAAAAAAAAATTACATGTTTTTTTCTGCCAAGCATATCGAGTTGGGTATCAAAATTAAGGATTTTAATCACTGATTATAATAAATATATTGATTCTAAATATATTTTATATAAAAAAGTCTTTCAATATAAAATTGCCGTTTAATAGATTAAAAAGTAAAGAGTTTAAAATAGCAATACTGATTTGTATATAGAAAACATTTTTCTTGAATGCTTTGATCAACCTTGATGACAAGTTTCTATGGCATACCTTGGCCATGGTACATAATGTTGGTATTGAGTAAAATGGTAGATACAATTTCAAACCGAACCTAATACGAGTAAGAGAAAGCCTGGCTGAAGAGAAAACTTGTACTGGGCCCATGCTTAGTATGTGAGGATAGGAATTAATTTCTAAACTTACCCATTAAACAATTTAAAAGCTATATATAGACCAAACTTTGTAAAAATGGGTATTATAAAATCACAGATTAGATAGAAGACAATAAAGCTTGGGACTGAGCTGCTCTCTCTGCTAAGCAATGTTATTAAGCAATATGCGCAATTATGCTACAATAATGACATTTTAAACAATGTTTTTTTTATATCAGGTATATTATTGTAAACACTTTCATGTTTAATGTCTGGATTTGAAAAAAGACGACGATCCCTGAGTAAAGACGATGATCCCTGAGTTTGTTTCGGCTTTTCTTCTCAGAGGTAGTCAGTTGGAGAGTCAGTGGAAATGCCGGCTCCATCTTGTTTAATCATCATCATCCCAGCGTTAATCCCAGTCGCATCCGAAGCCTTTTCAGCTTTGGAGTCTGGGGTCCGCTTTACCAGTCCAACTGCTGATATGGCTAAACTTCGTCATTTTCCGTGAAGCGACTGCCGTCTGACCTCCACAACCCGAAGGCGACATCGAAGCATTGCAGTTAGACCTATTGTTCGATTTTTGAGGGCTCCAACAACCCGTAACCACTACCCATAGATGTTCGTATGGCAACCGGGACCAACGGCTTAACGTGCTTTCCGAGGCACGACCAGACCAGTGCAAATATTCATATTCATGCATACAAATACTTGCACTGTGCGGGGATCGAACCCGCGCCACCTTGCGCAGCGGCCGCGTCCGCTACCCCTACGCCACGGAGGCTCCATCTAGTTTAATATGTCGTGTAAAAGTGATCAGTGATCTTACTTGCATAATAAACAATTTCATTTCATTTCAATGAGGAGAAGTAATAAACTTTTTTTCGGGTTCCTTCCGATTTCCGAACTACATATCTCCTAAAACGTAAGTAACGTACATTTCTAGCACTCTGAGTCGACCTTAACATACATTGTAAACATTGAATGTTTCGAAATGGTTTCCTTCGAAAATTGCAAATGCCGAACGAACGTTGCAAAATGCGTTACAGTTAATGATCCACTGGAATTTGTGTTTCTAACCTTTCTATACCTACTAAAGATCCACCGATAAATCAGGCTTTCTTTCCTTTATGTAATATAATTTTATGTAACAGAACAGTTCCTGAAATAGAAAATCTATACTAATATATAAAGCTGAAGAGTTTGTATGTTTGTTTGTTTGTGCGCGCTAATCTCAGGAACTACTGGTCCGATTTGAAAAATTCTTTTTGCGTTGGATAGCCTATTAATTAAGGAAGGCTTTAGGCTATATAATATCCCGCTATAACTAATAGGAGCAGAGCAGTAACAAAAAATGTTGCAAAAACTGAAGTCAAAGCGGAGCATAACTAACTCTACGCGAACGAAGTCGCTGGCGGAGGCTAGTATAATATATACTGTAAATGTATGTTGAATAAATTAAGAAAAAGATACAAAAAAAGGAAGTTCTTTCTTTACGAAATTATGCAATAAAGAAATAATACTTTATATGCTTATTTATGTAAAACTACATTCAATCCATACTAATATTATAAATGCGAAAGTAACTCTGTCTGTCTGTTACGCTTTCCCGCTTAAACCTCTCAACCGATTTTGAAGAAATTTGGCACAGACAATCTTTAGACCCTAAGAAAGAACATAGGGTTCCTTTTATCCCGGAAAATTTGATATTCCCGAGGGAAATCTAAAAAGCGCGATATAACCGAACTCTACGCGGGCGAAGCCGCGGGCGGAAAGCTAGTAAAGAAATAATGGAGATGATTATAACCAAATTGAAAATCAAATAGAAGCTACATTTTCCGAACGTAAACAGTGAATCAACATTGCATGTTAATTTCATTTATTTTTATGCAATTAAGTAGAATGTATGAAAAAGCCATGATTTCTTTGGTTGTACTTATTGGTATAACTCGCGCAGTTAAAGAAAAGATCTGAAAATGGCGGCGGCTACTTATGGTACGGTTTACAAAACAAGTTTGGTTCTATGGGTCGTTACGCCTTTTTCAAGAAACGTAACATAACCAGTTACTTGTCGAATAAAAAGAGATATTTTTGTAGCTAGTTATTTTCATTCGACTACTGTGATTGTTTACATAATTATACCTCCACCAACTATACAGTTACTCACGAAACGAAACTAAATTAAATCACTTTCTTGAGTGTGTTGTTATACAGTTAATTATTTTTTTAGCTAATATTCTATTATATAATTGTAATATAGTTTGTCAAATATTATATAATTATATTACTAATATTAAATTATTCTTTTAGCCAATAATAGTAAAAATAATATTACTAAGTAAGGAGCAAAGGTACATAAAATACTGGATTTTAAAATTTGTTTTTATTAATTATAAAAATACCTAATAAAATATCTGAGAAAAAGGTTTTATAAACCGCTTGGCCCGGCAATATCTGGATCATCTGAACCCATTATTGGTTCAATCCCCTCCATCAATTCGTTATAATCATCCATGGACTGGTCACTTTCACAGTCTTGGTCGTCACATTCGTCACTTTCATCTTCGGTGTCGCTATTCATGCCCACACTGATAATGAAATCCTCTAGTTCACTCTCCCTGCCTACATCGCGATTCCAGTATGCTTCTTCGACTTTCTTTATGTGTTTTATTTGTTTCTTCCATTCGTCTTGTGTAATTGAAGCTATGGCCTCTTTTGTCAAGTCCTCAATTTTATTTTCGTGTTGCTCCACATTTTTATCTGCGACCCGTTGTTTTATTAAATTCCAAACATGTTCTATGGGGTTCAGGTCGCAGTTGTAAGGAGGGAGTCTGAGAACATCATGGCCATGCTCACGTAGAAGTTCGTCTACCACATACTTTTTTTCGGGGCGATGGTGTTTTAGATGCACGAGCAGCTCTGCTTTAGTCCAGTCTTCTTCGAATGCCACACCGTGCTCGTGCATCCATTTCTTTATATCCGCTTTGCGGGTTGCAGTCGTTGGCGCTTTATCCAACTGCATGCTGTGGTAAGATGCATTATCCATGACGAGAATGGAGTTTTGAGGCAGATTTGGTATAAGTTTTTCGTTCAAATATTTTGTAAAGTTATTACCATCCATCTCGTCATGGTAGTCGCCTTTTTTTTTTTTTGCTTTGAATAATAATCCTGCACCCTCCACAAACCCATCCTCTGAGCCGGCATGAACCATCACCCACCTTTGTCCAGGACTATCATTTTTTCGAATGCCTTCGTTGGTGGATGACTGCCAGCACTTGCTGACAGTATAATGAGCATGGATCCACGACTCATCCATGTATACAACTTTCTTTTTTTCCGCACCCATGGCATCATTTTGTCGGAGGCGGCGTAAATATTTCACTCGCCAGGCTTTTATATTATCGCGCTCTATGAGCACCATTCGGTTCTGGCGACATTTTTTAAATCGAAATCCGAGCTTTTCTTTTAAAATCTTTCTTAACGTCGTTTTGGAGCCTGTATAGTTTAAATCAGCTTTTGCTGATGCCATAATCTTGTTCAGCGTAGGTACCTCCTTTCGAACGTCATATATTGAGGCCACAATATTTCTAATGGCACATATACTGAAGTTATCCATGGGGACACGCGTATTGTTTTTGCCTTTTCTACCCTTACTCGGCGTACGGATTTTAGTGTTGGTTTGTTTTGCAAGTTTACCTGAAATAATAGTAAAATATTATAATAGAATAGTAATATGATGGCTTTATTTTAATTATGGTTTTTATGAACTGAAACATGCTAAAATATGCTGGACGCTCTTTTATAGCGTGAAGTCATTAAAATATACCTTTCTCTGCACGTGGGTACTATAGAGTCCAGAGATTATTAGGTTAGAAGAATAAATTACTATGATAATGCACCTTGGGTACCGAGTCGCCCAGGCTATCAATATGATGAAAGGTCGATTTTTGTTTGCGTTATCCTAAGTTTATTTAAGTTTTGATGACAATAAGCATGCTATCCGAGTTTCTTGGATACTTTTAGTATCAGTTTAATAGTATGTTTTAGTATGGAAGTTAACTTCAAAGAACTTAACACTTTATAGAAGTTAACTTAACTTTGTTACTAATAACAGCGAAGCAAAAACAAAAAATGTCACATCTGGGTGATATAGATGGTAAATTTAACTGAAAAAACATATTATAGACAGAACAGAGCTAAGCACAAACTGATAGTTTATTGGTAATTACCTTCTCTCTTAATTTTCGATATAGTAGACATCGATAAATTATCGCCATCGCTGCGCGTGCAGCGCTGTACTTGAGCGGATGGTAGCGCTCCAAGTTCTTCTCTTCTTCAAAGTATTTTATCACGTTGTAAACAATTTCACGCGCATCACTGTGTAGAATCTTTCCACGTTTTCGTGAAGCCATTGTTCAATCACAAACCAAATGATAAAATAATAAAATGTCAACGTTAGTACTAAAAACTTAACAAAAATAAATAACAATCAAACGTAACGCAAACAAATAACAATTAAACTCAACAAAAACAATAATATCAACAAAATAACAGAGACTTTAGCGGAACGAAAGTAACAATAACTCGGAGTGCGTCAAAGTAGCTTGGAAAGCGAATCCTGACTGATTGTTATTTTTTTGCAGCTCTTACTTCACTGTGTGAGTATAGACAGCGATAGAGAGTGAGCGAGAACGCATGCGCGCGGACGCCATTTACAGATCTTTTCTTTAAGTGCCCAAGTTATAACATGAAACAGTCGAACAATTTTTTCTTTAGTTTTATATTTCAGCAATGCTAATGGCAACGTATTTCGGTGTACTGTGCAAGCAATCGGAACGATTTGCAAACAGTTCCTGTCCTCGTACCAATAAAGTTAGCCGAGGATTGAACATAATTTGCGATTGTATCGTTATTCCAACTTGGCTGATGCTAAAAGCGAGCAGCGAGAGCCAATTACTTCTCGTGGTAGGGGGTCGGAGCATATGTTTGTGTAACCGCTTTTTCGTCGGTCGGTTTAGTTGCGTTTCAAACGTCTGTCGAAGCGTCCGCGCGCGCTGTGCAACCGGTAGTGTTGTGTCACGAACTATTTATTACAATAGATACAATAATAAATGTTGAGGCGGCTGACAAAATAGATTTTCTGTGAAAATGAAAGTGATAGTTTGCTGCCTTTTCATCATAGTTAATATTAGCAATAATGGAAAAGCCTCCCTTGAGAGTTTCGCGCCCTCAGGGGCTAATATACTCTTTGAGGATACTACGAAAAATTTAGGTAAGGGAAGTTTAGATTTCATAAATTCATAAAACACACAATTTCAATAATACATTTACTCACTTCTAATGACACTGAATATATTGTACTGTAATTAGTATTTTTGTTTTAATTGAATAAACATTAAAGTTAATCACCTAAATATTTGCCTCAAATTTCACACATTAATCGTAAAAATAAAGATAAAAACTAAGCAAACCCACTTAATAGTAGACGTCATAAATCTAAGAAACAAGTTTTATTAATCATAGATCATGTTAACCTTCCAGACAAAGCATCTTGCTACCGACCTTGTAAATTCAACGTCAAGCCCAAGCGATGTCACTACAACTTCAAAGTAGAACCAACAATTCAAGAAGATGGTCGGCCGGCTATAACCATCAATGGAATGACTCCAGGACCACCAATTCAAGCTTGTGTAAACGACATCATCGTCGTGGAAGTACAGAATAGTATCCTAAATCAAGATATTAGTATCCATTGGCATGGAGTTGAGCAGAAGGGAACTCCCTACATGGATGGGGTTCCGATGATTACTCAGTGCCCTATAGGATATGGACAAACATTCAAGTATGCGTTTATAGCATCCTCCCCAGGAACTTTCTTCTACCATGCTGATTCAGGTATTATTAATCTTGTCTCATTAATGGAGGCTTTTTTCTATACACTGCATTCCAGTTAGAAGTGCGATCACTCAGGTATAACGCAGGAAATCATGAAGTGTTTGTTCCGACATACATTAACACATTAACTGTTCCCACTACTGGGTCACAGGCGTCCTCTCGGTGAGAGGGAGTGAGATGTAATCTACCACAGAGACCTCAGTCACATGTCTTCGACATAACCAGCTCTAACTCTCTATCCGGCCAAAATCAGATCATTGTCCAAAAACCCTGCAAAACAATAAAACTAATCCCGGATAACTAATAAGAGGGCAGGTATTTAAGAACATGCATATTAATGAACGTACATGACTACGTTCTTGTCTCTTAATATTAATCATCACAGTTTGTTGCTATCCTCTCTATTATTCTTTAACCTATCGCAAGCTGCCAAAACACCAGGTTCTTCACCTTCTGAACTATTTATTTATTCTATCGCACATGAATTGTGCAGAGGCGAACTTAATGCCTTAGGAATTCTCAACTAGTCAACCACAGGTGGTGAAGAGATAGCGGGCGCTTTAGTTGAAAAAATTATAAAGAAAAAAAAGCTCTTAACACTATTCAAATAAATATTTAAATAAGCTAAGTACATACATAATATTACCAAAATATATACTTTTATGAAATGAAGAGTGAACAAAGTCAGACGTACATATGTGAAGGACAGAGTAAGAGAAGATTGTTAGAAGATTGCAGATTCTTAGTATGCGAAGATTCGAAGAACATAAATATTGGAAGTGAACCTCAAAGATAAGAAGGAGGAGTGAGTGAGTTAAGAAGGGAGAAAACCGTGGTTAAAGCACGCAAATTTCTTCTCTGGCGGATGGACATCCATTTTAATTCAGACCTGTAGCTCGAGACATGGTCATATTTCTTGAGATTGAATATGAACCGGATCCCATTGTTGAGCAATTTATGAAGCTTATCCAGCAAGGCCGCATTCAGATCAAAGTAGCACACGTCACTATAGTCGATTATAGGGAAAATCAGAGTCTGCACAAGCTTGGCTTTCGTTTTATACTATCTACTACTACTATCCATCAATTCATTAGTTTCAAGGTATGTCACATTTATATTCTTCAATGTTTTAGTGTTTTGTTGCAGTGTCCCATCAAAGTGATGGCGTTTACGGGTCACTCATCATCACTCAGCCGCAGCCTCTAGAGCCTCATTCGTCTCTTTATGATTACGACAGAAGTGGCGAGAATACTCTAACTATAGCCGCTAAATTCCCTGAGCTGCTAACTGCTAAACTTGAAGATGTTAGCCGGCTGAAGCCTGATGCACTTATTATAAATGGTGAAAGAGAAACTTCAAAGTGAGTACCAACATATTGTTACTTTATCTTAGTTCTAAATAAAGAGAAAAAAAAATTACCATAGATTTGAACAAAAAAAAAAAAAAAAAAGAGATGAAACTGCTATACTTTAAAGTAGTGTTGTAACGGAGGCTTGTTAGCGGAGGCGGAGGCGGATGCGGAGGCGACGAGTCTCACCTCCGCGGATGCGGAGGTTAACGGAGGCGGAGGCCGAGGTGAAAGTACATATAGAAAAAATTGAAATTTATGGTTAAATAAAACATTTTTTATTTTAAATACGTAAATTAATAGTAGTATACTTGGTAAAAAAATGATGATGATGTTCCCGACCGATTTCGGCCACGGCGACCACTTCGACTCCTAGCCGATGATTTGGCGCTCATGCGCCCGAAGATGGCTTATGTAGCCTATCTTGGCGGCGAAACTTCGTGCACAGTGAGGGCACGTAAGCACGCCGTCGACGTAGTTGTATGTGATGGCAGCAGATGGGCGGGCCTTTAATTGGTCGCGTTTGGTATCGAGGTCAGCTTTGCGCTGCTCCTCAAACTCGCGTACTTGTCCGTACACCATTCTGCGCCATTCTGACCTTTGCTGCCAAACACTCCCGTTCAGAGGGTTCTATATTGCATCTCTTCATGTGTCGTTTTAAGATGTCCTTGAACCGGAGGAGTTGTCCGCCATGCTTTCGCTTGCCCTCCTCCAGCTCAGAGAAGAAGATGCGCTTAGCCACTCTTTCGTCCGCCATACGTGATACGTGTCCACACCACCGAAGCTGTCGACGCAATAAATAAGCTTCAATGCCACCAAAATTGGCTCATCGCAGGACTTCGGTATTTCGCACTCTGTCAGACCATTTGATCTTCATAATGGATCGGAGACATTTAAGGTTAAAACGATCTGAGTACGTATGTGGTGGCGGTACACACACCACGTCTCAGCGGAATATAGTAGGTTTGGCAGCACAATTGCCATAGTTCTTGAAATGAAAATTAAGGAGAAACAAATTATGTTTGCTGCATTCCCGCCTCGCACTAGTTGATTCTTGACCATTTCGAGCTCAAACGCGGCCGGACGGTTGTCGAGCGTCGCAGCTTGCGCGTTATTTATTTTTTAAATACGTAAATAAACCTCCGTTATAACTCCGCACAAAATTGTGCGAAGGCGGAGGCGGATGCGAAGATACGATTTCTTGCGGAACTTCCGCAGTAACGGAAGCGGAGGCGAAGCTCCGTTACAACCCTACTTTAAAGGTGTAACTATAGATGATCATGAAATGGCAAGGTGAAGTGTAAGCTTGGAACGGACATGGATTTGGAATTAGGCGCTATTGTAATTTCTATTTAGTTTAAAAAAACTATCCAACCGGTGTTTTGTACAGTTCTTTTAGACGGGCTACCTTTGTATAAACTTTAGATACCAAATTTATAGATTAATCACTACGCATCTCTAATATAACTAGAAGCTATTATGGCAGGTAAAAAAATTACGTAAATGATGAAGATCGTAAATGACTGTTTACTAATGTTTTGTAACGATACAAAGCGCTAATAATGACAGAGTCAGCTCACTATTCTGCAAACACAGAAATCTAGTACACTCACTTTAATATTGTCTTGATGTTGTGTTTCATAAACACGATTTTATTATTAGAGCCTTTAGCATTAAGTACATGAAATTGCATTCGGCATTGAATTATTGTTGTTTGCACATTGCCTTGTATTCAGTGTCCGCCAACACTTGGCCTTTCTATTAATATTCATTTCATGAACCGCTGTTTGATCTAAGCCAGCGTTTCCCAAACTTTGTTCTACCGTGACCCGGTAAATTTTATACCCCTCCTACGTGACCCCACTTAAGTTTTTGGACCCAACTAAAATCGACATTAGTTAAAAAAAAAACACAAATTTTGCTATTATGTAAGTATTACAATTCTTTATTACACATATGCGTGTAGGAAGGGCTGTGAGTGAAGTGTGAATCCCTCCACCCGCGATCAGCATAGAATACCTACAATTACAATACCTACAAACCGCCCTTCGAGCGATCATTGTCTCGTTGGTTAAGAAATAAAATCGACCATCTCCTAATACTTATTTAAAGTCGCAGCATTGCTTCCATAATGCTGCGGCTCGGTATTTTTTTTTGTCGGCCCGCTGCTGGGTCATGACCTACCTGTTGGGAAACGCTGGTCTAAGCAATAGCTCCTCAGTGTTTGATTCCCTTAAAAGAAAAATGAATTTGTTTGTGTTTCAGAATATTAGTCATGGCAGGATTTGCATATAGATTGAGGATTATTAACGCAATTGCAATCGAGTGCCCTGTCATTGTGAACATAGAAAACCATGAAATGGTAGCTATTGCAACCGACGGGAAAGTAACTAAACCAGTTTTGGCTAGAAACGTGGAACTGTACCCAGGTAAGGCTGACTTTATTTAAGATTAGGTAAACATTGCAACATTCGATGGGTGTTACAAAATTATCTATATCTAGTTTATCCGTGCCCACTTCCCTGGAAGCTAAATATTTTTACGTGTAATGAAATCCGACAACCACGAAAACATGTTTTTAGTTACAAATACTATTAGCATTAGCAATCCGTCTCTGTATGAGAGGACCTGTGCCCAGCAGTGGGACGATAAAAAAGGTTGATGATGATGATGACTATTAGCATATGGCACTAATAAACAACGTGGCTTTCTATTCATCATCATCATCATCATCATCATCAACCTTTTATTGTCCCACTGCTGGGCATAGATCTCCTCTCATACAGAGAAGGATTGAGCATAATCACCACGCTTGCTCAATGCTGATAGACTTTCTATTAGTGAAAGAATTTTCAAATTCAGTTATTAACCCATAACAACCTCTCAAACGTCAAAACTTTATCTAGCTTTTTATATCTAATATTATCATATACGCACGTATGTCAAAATATTCATACTGTGCAAATATTCATAATATTAGAACAGGTACAGACGACAGCACATCAAGCTACTACAATGTGTCAGATTTCTTTATTAGATTTTCAACTTTATCTCTAAAACATTAAGGCTCTAGGTTGATTGGGAACATTTGGCAGTTTCGGGTAGCTTGACCTGTCGTCGTCCGTACTTATAGCTTCTTTATACAATCATCACATCTGATGTCCTCATTATGACAATTGACATTGAAAAATCTTGCCCAAATATTTACCAACCTTGATATATAACATTGATAAATGTTCAAACAACTGTCTTTAATGTAAATATGTACTCCACTACTCCTTGAAGGACTATTAGGATGGGAATTCTATAGTTTCTCCGTTTCAACGGTAAGTTAATAGACGAGTTTTGAAATTGTTATTATTTTTAAGATATATGCATTGATAAAATATTAAACAGATACGATATATTCTAACAAACTGACCAAAAAAAATGTGCCGAACACAGCAGCAGCACACATGCATATTTTTATTCGGCATACATTGGTACAGTGTGAGTGAGATGGGGCGCAATCTAAAGCATAGAGAAGAAAAAGATGGCTAGTGTTTGTCGTTTGCGCTGTTAGTGTTTGTCGTTTGTTTTTACGAGTGTATCGAGAGTGACTAAAGCGAGATACAGGACTTACTTCCTTTTGTACGCTTCATTTTTAGTGCGCTAGTGACATATCTACCTTAGTTTAATATTTTATCAATGGATATATGTATAATATCGGATCTATGTATTTTCTTAACATCGTATTGCGGACATTTACTAGAGAAATTATTGAGATACTAGTTAATTATATCCATTAATTGTGATGTTATTTAAGTCATAATTATATTTGTATGCCTAATCAAAACAAATCAATTCAAATCAAAATTGTTTATTTCAAATTAACCATCACTTGGTACTTTTGAATAGTCAATGTCGGTCAGTCCAAGAAAAGTGATGCTAAATTGCACGTTCCAAAGCGTAGATCTCTATGGAGAAGAACGTGCAAGAAACTCCATGGACACTCTTTTAAAATCATGAAATATGGGTTAAATTTCTTTGTTACATATTTATGTTGCTTCTAATTGCAAAATATAGAGAATCTTTTCGTGTATATGTACCAATATCTCACACAATGTCATATTTTACCTATAATTACATTAAAAAAATTTGATTTTCATAATCTGTGAACATAATGCTCATATTTTACCTATATTTACATTAAAAACAATTGATTTTCATAATCTGTGAACATAATGCTACTCTAATTTTACAAATGCAATTGCAACAAAATGAATCTGAATGTGTGTTGCAAGTTGGCCTCCGTTTGTAATTGACTAGACGAATTATTCATTTTTATTTGCTTCACAAATTACATATTCAATTCTCTTTTATCCACTCTGAGCAGCGGTTAAATATAAATTAGTTCTGGAAAGACAAGAACATGAACACACTTCTAATATTATATATTCACTTGCATAGCTATATACTATATAGTCTAAAGGTTTTTCATAAGATTATAAACGACTAGCTGCGTCGCGGGGTTTCACCCGCGTAGGGCTCTATATGTTTTTTTTATATGCTCCGCTTGTATTGGTCGCAGCGTAATGTTATATTGCCTAAGCCTTCCTGGGTTAATGGGCTATCTAACGCAAAAATAATTTTTCAAATCGGGCTAGCAGTTCCTGAGATTAGCGCTTTCAACCAAACAAACAAACTCTTCAGCTTTATATATTAGTATAGAGTATAAATGAAGGACGGGTCTCAGGAGTAGTGTTGCAATGTGTGCCGGGTAAGATGCGCCAAATGTTGTTGTGTCGGGAGTTTGGTCGTCGGGGTTCTCCAGATCAAAATCCCTCTGGCGCAGCATCGTTGGTCGTGTTTTTGGATTTAACATTGCATCACCTCACTCTATTACCGTGTTTTCTCCTATTAATAAACTACTAAACTACTTAATAAACTAGCTCGCTTTTACCATCAACAATAGCATCACTGCTCACCACCAGGCAGGATTGCGGACAAGCACTAGTTTCTTAACCAAAGTTGTCGACTATGTACCTACTTAAGTTTACATAACATAGGAAGATGCCCTTTATTGCTTGTTTTACGGCCTATGCAATTTATTACAGATACCATTGCCTTTGAGATTTAAACCTTTAATAGCGAGAGAGTGAATGGAATCAGCTATCTGAATTACACCATAAAAGTTTTTACTTCGGAGAAAGTGATAGATGGATGACATGCAATAACTAAAATCTTTCCTTTTTTATCTGGAATAATCGAAAATACTACATTTGATTTATGTGTGATTATCAAGTAGCTGTGTGAGAGTTAATTTCTGGTTTTCAATGGGTATTTAGAGGATACGTCTGTGAGTGTACCTACTTGCTGAGTTGCCAAATCAAACAGTATTTACTGATTTACTAGCGGCCGCCAGCGACTTCGTTCGCGTGGTTTAGTTCTGTTCCGCTCCTATTGGTCGCAGCGTGATGTTATATAGCCTAAAGCGGTCCTGAATTAATGGGCTATCCAAAACAAAAATAATTTTTCAAGTCGGACTCGCAGTTCCTGAGATTAGCGCGTTCAAACAAACAAACTCTTCAGCTTTATACAATATGTTAAGAAAACCCTGTCCGACCCGTGAAGGTATTATTAGGTATCGATAACTGATTCTACTAATGCCTACAAAACCTGGCTAAACTTAAAAAAAATTCCCCCTAAAAAATTAATAACTTAAATAAAATAAATAGGTAATTTCATGGCAACACAGGCACAGTTCATAACCTCAGTTGACCTCATGCATGTAGGTATAGGTAATTTATCCACGTTTATCGAGTCTCGAAACAAATGATGATACTTAGGCAGCTCGTGAAAAGAACTTTTTTTTTAAGTAGGAAGGTCGTCTGACTCTCCAAATGTATCATTTCATTCGATGAGCTTAATCGCTGTGGCGGAGATGTTGTTCCATATTAATTTAAAAAAATAATTTATAAATTTCGTTCACTAATAACGATACAGGTCCAGCTGGTACCGTCGCACGAGATTAACACGGACATGCACACAAATAAAAATCAAGTGGTGTCAAATCCGCGCTGACCACAGTTGGTCCGCCCTTACCAATCCACTACTCGCCGAACTGATAATGGAGGTTCTCACGTACAGGACAAAGATATGGTGACGCACCGTCATACTGGAACCACATTGACCACAATCACCTGATCACAACACAGCAGTTGCTGCTACCTTCCATCAGCATATTACATTACACTACATTAGGAAACGACATGATCACACAATACACGAATAGTCTTCACTAGAGCGATGTTTACGCGTAACTGTTAATTTAAAGTAAAAATGATTTTTATTTTTAAAATTGTACCTACGCGGCTGGGCCTCGCTCGCGGCATCCTTTGAGTAAATAGGGATGTGTAAGTAATCAAAATATTCAGATTTTCGATGGAAACAATTTACTCGTCTATTTTTGTTATCGATTTATTATTGTAGTTTCTCATTCTCATTCTAGATTCAACATCGCATGGAATTGTTTAGAACTTTTACAAAACTTAAATTAGTTAGATACACTGCTGTAAATGAAAATCATGCCAAATTTTTAATTTCAGTTTCTGTCTCAAAATCGATGATATTGATCGTTAAAATATATGTAAAATTTTACTAAAATTGTGTTTCATAAGTCCTTCTCGTTTCTGTTTACTAATACTTGTGTTATAATAATGTTATTAGTAATTAATCGATAAACAAACAAAAGTACTTTTACCATTGGGTAATCTGTGTTTTTAACAAATCATTCAACCAGATACAAGTTTCGATTAATAGCGATAAAAAAACGTTATTGCGCAAAAATTAGTGTATCACTAGTTATTTCTTTTACGTCGCCGACAAAGCTCACGCGCGACGCCGCCAAAGAAATAAATAATCTAACAAAACAATAAAAGGAAAGCCGACAATTATACCGCCTAAAATGGTGTTGTCATTTTTTTAAAAACACCAAATTTTGGGGAAGTTAGCGTAAATTCGCGGGGAAAAAAGATAGTTTTAAAATTTGATTAGTATTGTTACTATGATGATTATGCAAAATTTCAAATTTTATTTGGTCATGTGATTGCCTAACCTTTGTTATCCTTACGGGTCGGACAGGGTTTTCTTTACATATTGTATATTAGTATAGATTAATCTCATCACAGCAGCTTGTGCCTACGATTACGTCATCGACTTATAACATGTCCTAAGGCTAGTAGCTTTCTATCAATGAAAGAATTTTTGAAATCAGATGAGCCGTTCCAAAACTTTTTCTCGACATACATATCCAAATTGTATCTCTTTATAATATTATTGAGTATAAATGTCTTGCGACTGCTTTAAAAATAAAAACTTATTAACACTGAAGTTACTGTGCGATTCGATAACAAACGAAACTGGTTTTATAAATATAGCTATCGCAGCCATTTTTTTTTAATTTTGTCGCGGCAAAACCTTGTTGTCTTTTCGCGAGGTCTTAGGGATGATCAAATAAAAATATGGACGTGCAGGCACTCGTCGATATCACCATTAGCGATCATAATTATGTAATTTTCTTCTACACTTTTCTATTAGTATTTTTTAAATTATTGCTTAAGATAAATAAGTAATGCGTAGACTAAAAGATAATTACATACGCCCAAGCGCATCTATGAGGAAAATAAAACTAAAACTGTTTACTCAAATATTTTTTTTTTAATTTTGTCACAGATACATAACAGATTAGTATCCCGGCAATGGGGAAGGAAACGCAAAGCTATTTGCAGATGTCGCTGATGGCGTTTGACTCATAACAATTAGCTGTCAGTCGTATCACGTTTTATGTTGAGTTTTTTTTTTCTGTGTTTGACGAGTTTTTTTTTAGGTAAAGCAGAGCAATGTATTGTACATGGACTGTTTCAAGTTAAAAAAGGAGTTAAAAGTCTAGAGGAGCTTCAGTAAAAGGACGAAAAGCTGATCTAATTACCAGGCAAAGAACAATGTCCAGACTTTAAACTGAATGCAGACTTATGAGTGTTTTAAGTTACATTAATTTTGTATTAGGTTTAATGTTTCTTTAGTTATATTTAAGTAAATATTAATGTACTTATTATTGCCACATTTTGAAAGTTTCAACCCTTTTAACCTAAAATTATGACCCAGACATGAATCGTATGACGGAAATTTTTACATCTTTACTTCCTCAAGAACAAGATATTCAAGAGAAAATTACCGCCTCTAGAAAGCTATATAGAGACATCAACATAATCTTTACTGAAATCTATTTATAGATTCTGTTCTAAATTGAAATGAATAGGTATCTTTAGGGAAAGAGTGATTTCCATTATTATTGCAACAAATTGCTACACAACGCGGCATATTTTTTATAAACAACGTGATTTCGGACAAATTACAATGGGTTTTGACAGTTTATTTGGGTCAAACGATATCAGCGCCTCTAGTGGTGAGATTTGTCAGTTTTCTTCCCCATTTATATCCACTGTTTTAATTTTAAATATGGAACTCACGGCGTATTTGTTGCAGATAATTCCGCTCAAAGAAGTTTGCGCTAAATTCACACTGGCTGTTTAGAAACTCACATGGCCGAATCATATTTTTAATTGCCTACTTTTTGATACAGAACTCTTCACAGATGACAGCAGTTCTATTTTTAATGTTCATTCCGGCACTTAAGGTGGGAAGTAATTTATATGATTTTTTTCCTCTCTGGGGAGGAGCAGCATTTTCCACCCAATACCTAATTAAATCAAAACAACACTACTTTCCGAGTATGATAAAGGAAAACTGCCTTTTATTGCTTATTTGGCCAAGTGTATTTTCTATAAATCCATCATTCTTTGTCACTTTGGCTTATTGCGTATGAAGTTATGTGGTTGGACAATGGCCGACATAGTTTTTAATTTGTTTTCACTTGAAGAGAAAGGTGTGCCTTGGTCGCGTTACTTTTCGCTTAGTTTAAGGTCATTGCTACTAACCGGTTTCGTTAGTTATAATTTCACTTTCTATTACTTTTCCTAAACTTTAATCGAACGTAAGATTCTTGTAAAAAAAAATAATATCTGAAACATAAGTGGTCTGTGTGCGAGTTCTTTGTATTAGCTATTTGATTGATAATATAATGTAAACCATAAATATGAATGAGTTACTTTAATGTCAATGTACAGACGACGGTACATCAAGCTATTACAATCTAACAAATTTCTTTATTACATTTTCAAGTTTATCTCTAAAGCATTAAAGATCAAGGTTGATTGCAAATATTTGAGTTTCGGGTAGCTTGACCGGCTGTCCTCCGTACTTATATATGTATAGTTTTATGTTTAAAATATGTAGATGTTTGCAAAATAATGGAAACGAGGTCGTCGGTAGAGTAAATTCAAGTTCACAAAATGTATAAATTAATGTATAATTTATTTAGTGTCTACTTTAGGTATTTTTCCTATAAAGTAACCGTTGCCTTTTGTTTATAATAAATGTACTTTATTTTGATGATTTACTTTGAAACTATGTAGCTGCTGAACCGCCCGCGGCTTCGCCCGCGTGGATTTCGGTGACATCGCGCTTTTTTAGATTTCCCTCGGGAATATCAAATTTTTCCGGGATAAAAATACCCTATTATTTAATCTGGACTTCTAACTTTACGTCTGCAAAATTTCAAAGAAATCGGTTTAGTAATCACGACGTGAAAGCGGAACAAACAAACAATCAAACAAACTCACTTTCCCATTTATAATAGCTTTTAGTAAGGGTTGAGGCTTCCGGCGACTGGGACCGCAATTAACTCGGACCGCGGTCCCAGTCGCCGGATTCATAAAAATTAAATAATTTTCTTCCGTCGACTGGGACCACTCTTAGGTAACTTAAAAAAATCTACTATACAAGCCAAAACCGGTACAGTCAAACGAATAAACATCTAATCTAAATTGTTCATATGAATATCATTGACTCGTTCTAGACATGATTTTATCCAATGCGCTTATGGGTCATTCCATGTAACGGGTGTTACAGGTCGTACACTTTTACTTGACAATTAATTCATGATGCAATAAGAAAACAATTAAGTTTTATGAGCTTAACACCTTCCATCTAGGAAAATTTACTGGTATCTGTAATAAATTGGACAGTTACAAACAGCAGTAAAGAAATTAAAGGCAAGATATGTGCGTAACGGGCGTTACACGATTTTATCTAAGCTTTCGGGCTTAACCGAAATGAAAGCAAAACTCTGCGAATTTCTTTACTTTACGTTAGTGAAAAAATTGGAACTACGTAGCTAAATAAATTCTTAACTTCGTAGTCCACTTGTTTTAAAACAAAAATACAAACATAATTTTTTATCGAAGTTTAAAACTGTAACGGGTGTTACAGCTGAATGTAACGGGTGTTACGAGTACGAAATTAAAACAATATTTTTACCAATAAAGGTATTTTAATAACAATAGCAGTGAAATAATCATGTTTACTGCTAATTTGCATCAAAATTTTTCGGAAAATAATAATATCTGCTCCTTCGCATGGACATATTGGCATATCCCTGCACCACTGTATCCTTTTTTTTTTTTTGCTTTCAGAGAGAGCATTTTGACTAAAAGATTACAATATTTTTAATAAAAATATTGTAATGTTTTAGTCGAAATATTCTCTACGCGATTTCTAGTTTTTTGTCTGGTTTTAAGCTTTTAAGTTTGGATCTTGTACAATTTTTTCTTTATCTTTTTTTCTTCGTTTTCTGTCCCTCTCTCTTTCTTTTTGCACGGTGTTCTGCATGTTTTGCAGATTTTTTTTCAGGCTTTGTCTATATTTTTCTTCATTCTATTTTTCGCTGAAGACATCGTCAGTATAAAAGGAAAGCTAGCTCAACCTAAGCAAAGTACACCATACTGCATTCGGCATCAGGCATAATCATTATTTTGGGGTCCGCCAATAAATCACGCTACTAAGTTCAATTATCGGCGTTTTTGCTGAATTGCAACATTTAGTGTCAGATCTGTCGAGTTGTCAAAGGCTGCTTGAAAACAGTTAACTATAATTTATCTAAGTATCTTTTTCTTAATTAAATAGAAAGAATAGCATGCAACTTAAATTTAGTCTAGTTTTTGAACAAGGGATTCGGGGCTAGTGAATGGGTCAAACAACTCAAGACATTAGAGGTTACCCATTTACCAACAAGATAAGAAGTAAGAATAAAATGCAAATATTTTATTCAACACAGCAAAATGAAAATGTTGTCAACTGTTGACGTAAACATTTTTTATTAACGAAAGACATAAAAAACGTGTCATTATAATATTTGGAGGACCCCTAAACGTAAAACCTTTAAAAAATCACTAAACTAGCGCCATTACGTTTTTATTAGTTCTTATCAAGGCATGTCAAAATTTGGTAACACCCGTTACGTAACGGGTGTTACACACTGTTACCCGCCAAAATTTCACAAACAAAAAGGCCAATCTTCATATAAATGCAAACTTAAGTGGTTATCAATCATATCCTTACTTTCTTAAAAGCATTTTATAATGCGTGCAATAACTTAATCGCCAAACAAACAAATGCACTTTTTTTTGTAACGGGTGTTACAGGTAGGAGGCATAATTTAAAAGTTAAATAAATGGAAAGAATAATAAAACTTACGAAATAATATTACACGCAACAACTGTTGAAAACTTTTCTGTTCGAATGGCGGGAAGCGTAATGCCAATTTAACAATAGTTTTCTTTTTTTCAGTGAATCCAATTTTGATTAAATTTATCAACCATCAATCGTTCATACTAACCTAACTTAAATATGTAAAAAAATCGAAAAATTAAATACTTATCGAAAAAATAATGATATATTATTAAAATATGGGGTTTTAAGATTATCCTAAGATACATTTTAATTTAAAAACAGTAATTTAAAAATTTATGTTGCAGTAGCGTTTTTCATGGAATTACCCTTATAGATTGACCTAGCCCGTTTTTACATAATTCACACATGCAGGTAAACACGCACAAAGGCAATAGCATTGTATGATTTTTAGACTGTTGTACGATAGTACCTACATTACTATCCCTTCCTAATTCGTAAAATTTTTCATACAAACGTAACGACGTACGTATCGACGAATACCAATATCGGCTAACATCGGCTAATATCGGCTTTAGGGCAATATTACACGGGGATACTTTTGAAAAAAAAAATGGTGTTTTTTTTTTAAATATTATAAACTAGTGCTTGACTGCAATCCCGCCTGATGGTAAGCAGTGATGCAATCGTTGATGGTAAAAGCGCACCAGTTTATTAAGCCTAGTTCACTTAAAAAACTTAGGAATAGGAAGGGTGACGGCAGTTGAGCGAGGTGATGCAATGTTAAACCCTAGACCAACACGACCAAACGATGCTGCGCCAGAGGAGATCGATCTGGAGACTCTCCACGACCAAACTCCGAGATAGCAACATTTGGCGCATCGTACCCGCCACACATCGCAGCACAACTGCTCAGACCCGTCCTCCCGTACAGCTTCACCAGCCATCATGCACACATCATGTTTTAAAAGTATAACATTATTTCTAAATTTTAACACAGTTATCGAGATTTTATGATAATTACTTATTTGATTTTGTGTGAAGTCATAACGGCCATTTATAAACTATGTAATTATGTTATGAGTGGCATAGGTCGTACCTATGCTTATATATTTTTTTTTATTATTATTTTTACGGTACCACTTAAAGGCTGGTTTTGTGATAAATAATTACTTTCAGTTTGTTAATTGTTTGAAAATTGCTGATTATTCCATCATCAAGTCTACTGCCGACCTTCATTATAACCCATATGCAATATTCTCATGAATAAAGAACACAAGGTAACTACTGTGAATCTTCTTCATTTTCAAAAACCTAAGTCACATTGCGGACATATCAGTGATAAAAATGGTATACCAGGCTCTATGTCAATCAATAACAACTTACTGCATACTTTGTTGGGGTGGTGCTGCAAAGACGTCACTTATAAAATTAGAAAGAGCGCAACGTTTGATACTAAAGGTTGGATGGCGTCTCCCCTTCCTATACCCGACGTCCGAACTTTATTCTACTTGTAGAATATTAACAGTCCGACAACAGTTCATTCTGAGCGTGACAATGAGATCTCATTCACTAACTCCTTATGACCCACACAAACTGGCCGACAAGCGTCGCAAACACAATGTCTGTCCCACAAGTTCCTTTACCACACTACTCGCACGAAGCAGTTTCTGTTATCTTGGAGGTCTTGTTTATAACAAAATAAACAAAATCCTAAATATTTACCCTAAACCTAAAAAGGAATGTAAAATTATCGTTACCAATTGGCTCCTTCAACAAGATTATGAAAATACTGAAATCATAATAAAACCTTAAGTAAAGCTCCAATAAACGTACACCACATGCACACACACACACACACACACACACACACACACACACACACACGCCAACACACCATCTAACGCCCCTTGCACGCCAACACACATGCACACACACACACACACAGACCCCCCCCCCACACACACACACCCCCGCACACGCACACACACAACATACTACACAACATAGTTTAAGTTTTATAAAAATTGTCTTCACTTCAATGTAGTTGTTAACAATTAAGCTTAACACGTGATATGCACGACTGCACGTACCATACGCTAGCTCACTACGAGGCGGCGAGAGCCTGGTGATCTGTACTACAGGTTTTCCTGAAACCTACTTCAGACACCAGCTCTCATAAAGGACTTGTAAATATTTAAACTGTTAGCTTTAAGTAAAATGGTAACTACCTTTGTGGAGAAATAAATAAATATTATTATTATTATTATTATTAATCATTGAGGAGTTCCTTCGACTGACTTCCGGCTCCATCATCACATCTACTCCAGAACTTTAATAAATTGTAATGCTTTAAAATACTTAGAAATGTACGAGTCACCTCTACGATTTTTGAAAGCTCCCCATGATTTCTCTGGTCTTTCATCATCAGATCCTGACCTGGTGACTATGGGACCATCTGGAAAGTACACATTTTCAAAAAAAAAAAAAGAGAATTTTGAAAATCGATCTTAGAGTAATCGGTGAACATAGATAGGTATATAAAAAAGATTACGACGAATTGAGAACCTCCTCCTTTTTTAAGTCGGTTAAAAAGATTTTACTCAATTGTATTATTTTGTCGTTTGACTGTACATTATTTGGTTTCAGATATCATTTATGAGTGGTCCCAGTCGCCGGAAGAAAATTATTTAATTTTTATGAATCCGGCGACTTGGACCGCGGTCCGAGTTAATTGCGGTCCCAGTCGCCGGAAGCCTCAAGGATTATCTGTTTTTGTTTTTGTCATGGCTATTCTTTTTGATTTCAGGAGAGCGTATGGATGTGATAGTACGAGCAACAGAAGAGGGTGGTGGTTACTGGTTAAGGACGCATGGTACTGGCGCCTGCGCAGGCCTCGTTGCCAACGCGATGCTCATCTATTCTGGTTTCAACTACACCGCTATGTTACAAGAAAACCAGGTAATAAATATATACGGACAAATCACACAGATTGAGCTAGCCCCAAAGTAACTTCGAGACTTGTGTTATGGGATACCTACTAACTCAACGATACTAAATTTATAATAAATACATATATTAATAAACATCGTCATCTCTTAGCTGCCACGGCGTATTTTAATTTCTGAATTGATTTTTGTATGTTTTCCATAATGGACGCTCTCAGCGTACAATATATTTCTGCATCGTTCTCACGCGGTTGATTTCAACATGAATGATGTAATCAAATATTTGTAACAATAGCTTAAAATTTAAAAGAGTGTCCATGGAGTTTCTTGCCCGTTCTTCTCCATAGGTACCTACTCTTTGGAATGGGCGACTAGCTTCATCTTATTGACTGACCGACCTTCTGACAATTCAAAAGTGCCTGTAACTGGTTTATTTGAAATAAATGATTTGATTTGATTTGATTTGATCCAAGACCCAGGCCAATCAGGAAAAGATCGTTTTCCATTATTACTTGGCCGGGGTCGAACCCGGGGCCTCCACGTCGTAGGCATGTTGACCGCTCCGCCACGGAGGACGACGGAAAATAAGATGTTTTATTGTTAAAACTGTTGCAAGAACAGCAATTACATATAATAAAAATATCATTGATAAGGCCAATCCCAATGAAAAGATGTTATAATTCTAATTACTCTTTACACATTTGTTATAATTATACTCCGAATTTAACATTTGTAAGAAACCTTTTACGCCGATTGTAACACAGTACGTGCCCCGTGTGGTACCGAGCTTAGAATAGTACCATCCCATATCCTCCCGTGGGTGTCGTAAGAGGCGACTAATGGAACTCTCACCAGGGAAGCGGGCAGCAGCGCTTCTTCTGTAGAATATAAAGTAACGGCGATCCCCAACCCGCCTGCCAAGCGTGGGGATTATGGAAAACCCCTCCAATGAAATGAAAGCTTTAGGGGCGGTTATAGACCTTTATCCAGCAGTGGATCTATAGAGGTTGAAGAAGTAGCACAGTACAAGGACGATGATAACTCACGCTTAATATTAAATAAAATATATATAGAGCCTACAATACTTCATATTGCCCAAAACTTGCTCTCATTTGGGGTACCAATTACTAATGAAAACTACTTTGCTTTTACTTACTATCACTTTTTTACTTACGACAGCCTCCATGGCGTAGCGGTAGCGAACGCGGCCGTTGCGCAAGGAGAAGCGGGTTCGATCCCCGCGCAGTGCAAATATTTGTATGGATGTATGTAAATGTTTGCACTGGTCTGGTCGTGCCTCGGAAAGCACGTTAAGCCGCTGGTCCCGGTTACCATACGAACATCTAGTAGCAGTCGTTACAGGTTGTTGGAGCCCCTCAAAAGTCCAACAATTGGGCTAACTGCAATGCTTCGATGTCGCCTTCGGGTTGTGGAGGTCAGAGGGCAGTCGCTTCACGGAAAATATCGAAGTTTAGCCAAAATCAGCAGTTAGACTGGTAAAGCGGACCCCAGACTCCAAAGCTGAATAAGCTTCGGATGCGAATGGGATTAACGCTGAGATGATGATGATGGCTTTTTTTACTTACAAGCTTTTTGGGTACCTAGAAAGCCTTTTCAATTATTACGCTTAACACGATTTATTTTTTTCAGAACGAGTATATTAAAAAGAGTTGGGAATCGGAATTAGTAGTAGGAGGTCAAATGCTGGAGTCGCTTCAAGATCAGAGTCATGCGACAGAGGTGAAGTCGGTATATTTGGGTATCGACAAGAATGTGGTCAAGGTCAAGGAAGGCGACGTCGATTTCAGATACATTAGTGATGCTATTCCTAAGAAGCCCTTTTTCCCTGCTGCCTTCAGTAAGCATGTTTTTAAATTGTATTCTTAGTTTTCGTTCACCTATGCTCCGTGTAGTACCGCCGTGTGGTACTGGGCTTAGAATAGTGCCAACCCATATCCTCCCATAGGTGTCGTAAGAGGCGACTAAGGGAACTCTCAGCAGGGAAGCGGGCAGCAGCGCTTCGCTCGAATATGAAATTACTGGGATCCCCAACCCGTCTGCCAAGCGTGGGGATTATAGCAAACTCCCCCAATGTAATGAAAAACCTTGGAGGAGGCCTTCGTCCAGCAGTGGACTTCTATAGGCTGAAGAAAAAGTAAAAGAATGTTGTGCTCATACATGAGAGGCACGAGTCATCGACTCAGATAACTGTAGTTTTCCACTGTTGATGACGGCTGTATGCATGAGACGCGAGAAACACGTTTTCGACGGTGGGTAATTGGCATGGGGTCTGTCGTGACCGTGACCATGGTCGTGACTCATATCGCTCGTGAGTATGACCACTAAAGGAAAGTTGCATTATTTGCAAATAACGGGTGTAAAAACATTCTTAACGAAGCCGAGACTTGTTGATGATACTAGCTGTACCTCGCGGTTTTACCCGCATAGGTTTCGATCCCGTAGGAATATTGAGATACAAAATATCCTATGTGTTATTCCTAGTTATTAACTATGTGTGTGCCAAATCTCATTGAAATCCTTGCAGTAGTTTTGCATGAACGAGTAACAAAGAGCCATCTATGTATACTCATAAACTTTCGGATATACAATATGTAAAGAAAACCCTGTCCGACCCATAAGGATAATAAAGGTTAGGTAAACACTTGACCAAATATAATATAAAATTTTACTTAATCATCATAGCAACAATACTATTGAATTTTGAAATAATCTTTTTTTCCCGGGAATTAATTCAAATTTCCCCGAAATTTGGTAATTTTTATAAAAGTGAGAACACCGTTATTATTATGAGCGAATCGCGACGCGACCACGGGCCGCGTGCCCTGCCCCCCGCCCCCCGCAGTAGGGTTGCTTACCGCACATGTATTAAGTTAGCTCTTTTTGCGAAATAATATTTATTTTTTTAGGGGGATTTTTTTTAAGTTTAACCCGTCTTTGTACCCATTAGGAGAATCAGTTATCGATACCTAACAATACCTTCACGGATCGGACAGGGTTTTCTTTACATCCATACTAATAT